>JASSUY010021878.1:0-30759 GCA_032466535.1 Forpus xanthops
CAGAGAAGCTGTGGCTGCCCCATCCCTGGCAGTGTTCAAGACCAGGTTGGACACAGAGGCTTGGAGCAAGCTGCTCTGTGGAAGGTGACAGGGATGGGAACTGGGTGAGCTTCAAGTCCCTTCCAACCAAACTACGCTGTGATTCTGTGGTTGTCCTGTACTTGGTTTTTTGTTGCTGTGGGGCTTACTTAATACATCGGAGTAATACCGGCAGGTCCTTCTGCTGTGACAAGGAGTTGTAGTCCTGGAGGAAGTATTTATGTTGTAAAATGTAAAGCATTCATCTTTTTGCAGTGATTTTTCTCTGTGTGCCACCCTACCTGCTGCAATGCATTAATGTCTGTCCCACTGCAATGGTTAACAGTGTAGTAATTGTCACTGCAGCACAATGTTGGGTTTAAGTTGTTGCTATTCAAGACAAGCTCATATGTCATACAAAATTGATATGCTGCATTATGTATGCTACCTTCACATTAACTTGGGATAATATTTGTCTTGTTACAAACCACCTTTTCTATTGGTGTCATAAACAAATGCGTCTCTTCAATTTTCCTTACTCAGAAGAGAGAAAACACCATACAACAGCTCCCAACAGCTGAGAACAAATACCTGGACTTGAATATTTATATTCATCCGGGACAAAGCAGAGCAGGTCCTAATAATGAAGAGAGAATGAACTTAAAGTTACTAAAAGGAAATATGGAAGAACATGGTAGGTTTTTTTCTGTCTAAAAGAAGAGAATAATTAGCTTTGCCAGGTAGCTGTTTGGTGGAGGAGGGAAGGGCTATGGATGTTGTGTACTGGGACTTTAGTAAAGACTTTGGCACCATTTCCCACAGTGTTCTCTTGGGGAAACTGGCTGCTCATGGCTTGGATGGGTGTGCTGTTCACTGGGCAGAGAAGTGGCTGACTGTCTGACCCAAGTGGTGGTGGACAGAGTTAAATCCCATTGGTGGCTGGTTGCATGTGGTTTCCCCAGAGCTCTTTATCAGTGATTGGAATGAGGGGATCGAGAGTACCCTCAGTGAGGTTGCAGGTGAAGCCAAGCTGGGTGGGAGTGTTGATCTGCTGGATGATATAGGAGGTTCTGTGGAGGGAAGGGATTGTCCCCTGTGCTCAGCCCTGATGAGGCTGCATCTCCAGTCCTGTGTTCAGCTCTGGGCCCTTGCTGCAAGAGAGACATTGATGTGCTGGAGCAGTTCCAGAGGAGGCCAAAGGGGCTGGAACAGTCCTCATACCTGGAGGGGTTTTAAAGACATGTAGATGTGGTGCTTGGGGACATGGTTTAGTGCTGGGTAACAGTTGGACTTGATGGCCTTAAAGATCTTTTCCAGCCTAAACAATGGCATGTTTTGCCAAGCTTTTTGTGGTGGTTTGTGTGCTTTGTTGCAGTCTGTGTGTGGCTTCCTTGTAGCCTTGCTCTGTTGTGTAAACAGGTTGAAGAGGGCTTAGTGGAATTGATGAGGATTTATTGTTGAGTCATCTGCTGTTTCATTATATTCTTCTCTTTGTGTCTGCAGTTTTGTTTTAATGAATATTCAGTTATGAGGAAGCCTAGATCTCTAATGAACACTGTTTTGGTGTAGGAGGCTGAGCCAAACCCTGAAATCAGACTTTATGTGCTGGTGCCAGTCAGCTTTGTGTCAGGCCAGGCTGCAGTGAGAATTGAGCTCATTGAACCCTGTGAACTTCACTCGTTTATAGTGAGGCTTTTATGTCTGTCTTCTTGGTGATAATACTGAAAATGATGGAGCAGAAGAGAGCCCTGTGTTTAGTCAAGAGAGGAGCTCATTCTAACGCACCAGGAGATTTAAAGCTAGGAAAGATGGGTGAAGTAAGAGTTCTGCTTGCTCTCACTTAAAGTAAATGACAACAGCAACAAAGCAAACCCCAGTGCAAACTACAGGCTCTGCACACTGCTAAGATGTGTCCCTGGGCAGAAGGTCCTAACCAGGGTCCTGTCATCACACAGACACTGTGTGGCCGGTGCCACTTTTTATGTCAAGCCATTACAAAATCATTGACTGGATGCATTGTACAAACAGTTGTGTGCAGTTACTTTGGTTGCTGCAAGACACACTTCTTACATTTGCTAAATGAGCTCCAGAGTCAAAGGAGTGGATATCGGGGGCTTTTTTTAGTTGGTTTGGGGGTTTATTTTCAGGTTTGCCATGTCCTTGTAGCAGAGGGTCAGATCCTGCTTGGCTCTTTTACCAGATCCAGTTATACATAAGCAATGAGGAAGTTCCTTTCCTGGGTAGGTTTGCTTCTTTGGCACCTTTTATGTTTTAGTTCAGTGACGATGCTTGCATCAGAAGGGGTGGGGGGAGGTTGGGCCCTGCTGTGGTATGATGAATTTCTGCAGGGTTGTTCTAGTGCTGTAAGGTAAAGACACCACCTGTGAGTGTGGTATGCAAGACTGAACACATCAGGCTTGGAGTAACAAATGAGTCCTCTGAAGCACGCTTCCATGGCACATGGGGCTGGGGTGGCACAGTGGGATGGCACAAGATGAGCTGTTGATTTCAGTACGGAATATACTTTCTGCAAGGAACAATCTACTAGTTATGAATCGCCTGCAACCTCAGTTCATTTTAATGATCAAATCTAGTATCAAATGGGTGACTTGATTTCCTTTTCTGTCTGGTAACTCTTCCTCATTTATTCAAATGTTTAGAAAACACGGAACCATGATACTCATTGAAGCAGAGTATGAGAGTACCAAAAATTCCGGATTGCAGGTTATAATTATATATAATTATATTGTTTTGAGAGGTGTATGTTAAAGAGTTCTTAACACGATCAAAGATGATGACATGTAATGTAAAAAGTCAATTTAATCTTAAATCTATGAGACATTTTAATAGCATAATTGTATTATCGTTTCTGTTTCCATATAATGTTACCTGCAGCACTGGGTGTGTTCTAGTGACAGTCAAACCTTTCTGATACTAAAGGCACCTGGTAGCTACTACAGCTGTTAAAAGCATCAGTTACTCAAAGCAACAGCCATCTGTGTCATGAGTAGGGTCCAATTCTTGGTGGGGTTCAGCATCTTTTCATGCAAGGCAGAATCTGGTTTAGCGTTTAGAGTAGAGGAACCTGTTTCTGTTGCAGGGGCTGCCAGGCTGTGGTGAGATTTTATACGAAGGCTTTGAACTCTCTGCTCCAGCTTTTCTTCATCCATCCAAGGTGAGTGGTCATCTCAAATTCAGCAAATTACTAATGAATGTGCCAATTGTTGACGCTTACTTCTATAGGTACAGAACAGAATTCTTCTGCAGCTTTGTTGTCTCGGGGAAGTTTGGAAGCTTGCAGCAGAGTTTGGTACCTCTAAAGAGGTTTTCCTTCCTTAGCTGAGTTGTTACATCATCCTCGCTGGGTTCTTTTGGAGCTGACGCAAATAATGTCTTTAGTTAGTACAAAGCTTAAGCTTTCAGAACTGAGTTTTGACACAGCATGTACTTGCTGGAAGTTTTAATTGCTAGAAACTCGTAAGGGAATATGTGATATTTAACTGCAGGCCCTGCAGTTTTCTTTATGCTGAGATGCTGTATTCCTTAATTTACAGCAGATACAGTAGTCAACAGTGGAGTATAAGAAGTGAAACAAAACCGTAACAGTGATTAAATCACTTTTGTCTTTAAATCATGCAATCAAATGCAAAACCAGTTTCGAATGTCTTGTATGTTCACTTTATCTGTACTCTGTTTTGTATCTGTGGTATAGAACCATAGCAGAACCCTTTCTTCTTCCAACTTTTGGGGTACTTGCCTATGCAAGCGTGTTGTTGAGCAGGGCCACCATAGTTAATGGACGCTCTGGGCATGCTAACTGTTTAATAAGATGAAAACTTAAGTGTATCTGGACAAGAATCCACTGTTATGTTCTCTGCTGCAGTACCAGAGTGTTCGGAATGGCTTCAGCTTCTGAGGCTCCTTTTTCATCTTGTGGCATGGAAAGCAAATTGCCTTCAGCAAGAATTTTAAGTGTTGGCAATTTGAAAGTCTATATTTGTGTGTGTATATATATATTCTTTAAAATTGGATAGTTAGACATGGAAAAACTTTTCCTGCTAAACTTTCTGGGACTTTTTCCTTCTGATTTACCAAAATACAGCCCTGAATATGTAGCTCTTGGTGGCAAATGAATTTTGCTCAGTACCTCAGTATACAGAAAGCTGCTTGTTACTGTCCCAGGCATTCTTTTGGAGCTGCTGGTTGTTTTGATGTGGAGAATTCAGGCCAATTGTTTATATCTCCAGGTGTTGCTGTATTTTAGACTACACAGAAATGAAAGCTTTTCCACACAGCACCTTTCAGCTGTGAGTTGAGTGTGAGATGAGTGTCCTTACTCCCAAGTAATGTATTGAGAAACAACATGGAGCGACTTGACTGCAATCGATTGTTCATTGAGTCACTGGAAGAGCATGGAGTGGAATCAGACAGTCTGGAATTTGCATTCATTGCCCTTCCAGAAGCTTGCTCTTTTTAGCTATTTCTCCCTTTTTGAAGGTATCTGTTTCCCGCATCTCTGAACATCAGTTCCCATTCAGTTTGGTGGTACTGGCATTGAGGCTATTGCTAGTATATGAGATTACACACTTGTAAATAAATATTTGCACATGTGAGGAGTGAAATCTGCACAAGTCACCAGTGGGGATCAAGGATGTGCTGTTTCTGGAGCAGATGTGTGATGACTTCTTCCTTCATGTCACATCAGAGAGTGCATTAGAGGTCTTGCACAATTTCAGTTCCAGTTCAGGAGAATGCTTTTGTTATAGCAGTGAGCAAATTATTGGCAGCTCATGTATTTTCACATGCCAGGAATTATTTCCCTGGAATATACAACTGTACTTGTCAGTTTTAATGGATATATTTGGAGAAACACAAAGAATAGCATGATCTGGGAGGGAAAGTGTCTGCTTGGCTACCTGCAAAATGGCTCTGGTTGCAAGACAGCCAGTGTAATCTAGCATTGAAATGTCTTCAATAGTGAAGTAGAGGAGTAGGAGAATTAAGTGATAGCATAAGTGAGGAAACATACAGGTTACTTAGAATAGTACTTATACCTGTGCTTTATGAAGAAGAGACAGCCTGTGTGTAAGTGATATCCCGGTGTGTATGTGGAAAGTACACTGCCTGCAAGCCTATTGTGAGCTTGGCCTCCATAAGTCACACAAGCAGCTCCGTATGTTGAAGTTGTGTGTATGTGGGATAAAATGGCACTTAAAAGGAGGACAGCACCAGTGTAGGCTGGTGAAGATGACCAGAGTGGAAGGCAGTGGAACTGGGTTTGTTCTAGTGCTGATAGTCCACTCAATGACTGTGAAAGAGGACTTCATCCCCTCCGTCTGGGACCAGTTTAGGAAGCACCTTGAGATCTACTAAGCTGTAATGGAGTTAAGGTGTTATTGTGTATCAAGGACCTAAAAGGCTGATGTAGTAGCATTAATTTCACTCAAACTGTAAATCCCATATCAAGGGAAGTGCTTTGTGTAATGCAGTTCTCTCTCAGCTCGCTTGGCTTCCCTTATATGACTCCAGAACCAAAATTACCCATTCTCAGTACTTGCTCCTGAGTCTGTTCATACATATATATACACACACACACACTGTATATATGCATACAGCTAAAAACTGTATTTCCATTGGCTTTAAGACAGCAAAAGGAAACTTACCATCATTAGAAGTCACTGATTAATAGAGTAATTCAATAGCAGTAAGCATTGAAACGATAAGAATGGCGAATAGCTGTCAGCTGGAACAGTTTTGAAGAGAGATCTTGATTCTTTCCTGATTTCAAAAAGCAGGAAGCCTCTCAAGAATGAAGGTCATTATTCCAAACTTTAATCCATGCAACAGATCAATTCTTGCTCCACTCTAATGGTGGTATTTTAAATTGGTTATAGCGGTTTAAACCTTTTTCTGTACACAGAGATGGGGTATCTGTAACTGTGGGATTAGGTTGGGCACATGCTGCCAACTGAAAGCAGTCCCTCTGTTCGTATGTACACACTGGGAAGGGGTTCCTCAGCAGCTCTTAGTCCCTGGTCCATGTGAGGCTGAGGCATGTAAACTATAGCTGCGTTACAGAAAGGACCTTAAAGATCATCTAGTTCCAACCCTGCCATTTGGAGCAGTGCAGCACCTCTTGGACTAAAACCAGTAGTTTTTTGAGATGTGCATCTTCATAGACAAAAAGCAATGCTTTAGGAAGCAGACGTTTGGGGTTGATTTTCCTGTAAGTACAATTAAAAGCCTATGTTGGCAACATCCTCCTCCCATCCTGTTTTGCCCAGTTTCATTCATGGGCACTCTATCATGAAGTATTTGCTCCCTGCTGTACAAAATCTTGAAGACCATTGCAATGAAGATGTTGGAATATTTTCCATCTTCGCTCCTGAAGCAGAAGTCAAGCCAGTCAAGCTTATTTAAGAGCCCTGGAAAGAGAGCACTGATGATGGTTCTCATTATCCACTGTGTACCATTGAAGGAGAAAGCAGTTTTATTAATTCAGAAGTCTACCAAATTGAAAAGCACAAACATGTTTGCAAGTCTTTCTGGGAATGCACTGTTACTCATTGCTGTGTGCTGGCTTATGGTTAAAGCTACACAGCCCTTGACTGTGTTAGAGACACTGAGCAAGTGCTGGGATAAGCTGGAGTGAGGCAAGACTGGAGCTGAGCGAGCTGTGAGGGCTGTTGCTTTATACAATGACTTCCATGGGTTTTTTCCTCTCATGCAGCCAGGTTATGGCAGCATTCTGCAATCTAAAAGGAGCTGCTTGTTTGATGCTCCCTGGGATGGATCCCAAGGCTTAGGAACCTTTGAAACCTTTCAGTAAAGGGAAGCATATGTTAATGGTTCATTCCAGGTTGTATAATCTACACAGACTTTATTATTACTGTATGACCCAGAGTAAGCAGCATTCGTTATGCTCATGATCAGTCTGTGGCCAGAAGAGGTGCTGAAGTTTGAGGTTTGAGCAGTAACATTAGCTGTTTTGGTGGTTGTTTTCTGATGCAGATGTTGTGCTTTGGAGTTCTCATCTCAGGGAGCAGGCAGACATTTGGTGCAAGCTATTCCCGTGCCTGCAAAGAGCTTTCAGCTCTTCAGTGTTAGTATTATTCTCCTGTTTTGCTAATTCATCTTTGGGTTTATGTTTAGCAGCAGCAGTGCTTATTTTAATAGATTATGAATTACTCTGTGGAGAAGTTCTCAGCAGTGTGGATCTCAAAAGGAGGCAGGAAGGAAGAAAGAGAGAGAAGGGAAAAAATAGAATAGAAATTTTCCTCTGTCCTTTTCCAGCTGACTGGAACGGGTTGAAAGTAGTCCCGAGGCATGACACAGCATCTGTTAATTCTGGGAGCAACGCTTTACACATGGCTAATGATCCCTGGATGGATTCATTTCCTTTGGTTTCAACAGCTTAGTTCTGAGCATTAGAATGATGGATTTGTCTTGAAGCTGAAGGCTTCCATTTGAAAGTCAAAACTTCTCGTGGATGAATGCTTAACCCTGTTAGCTCCTGCAGTGAGCTGCTGCCTCCCCAAAGACAGGTCGAAGGAGAGGACCCTGAACCTCTATTCTGCTCTCGTGAGACCCTACTTGGAGCAGTGTGTGCAGTCCTGATGTCCCCTATATAAAGACATGGAGCTGTTGGACCAAGACCAGAGGAGGCCACAAGAATGATCACGGGCTATAGCAGCTCCTGTATGGAGCCAGGCTGAGAACATTGAGGCTGTTCAGCCTGGAGAAGAGAAACTGTGTGGAGATCTCAGAGCAGATTCCAGTGTTTGAAGGCTGCTGCAAGGATGCTGGAGAGGGACTCTGCATCAGGGACTGTAGGGATATAGGACAAGAGATGATGGGTTCAAACTGAAATGGGGGAAATTCAAGTTGGAGATGAGGAAGAAGTTCTTCCCTGTGAGGGTGCTGAGGCCCTGGCACGGGGTGCCCAAAGAAGCTGTGTCTGCCCCATCCCTGGCAGTGTCCAAGGCCAGGTTGGACCACAAGGACTTAGAGCAGCTTGCTCTATGGAAGGTGTCCCTGCCTGTGGCAGGGGCTGGAACTGGATGAGCTTTAAGGTCCCTTCCAACCATGTCAGTGAAACCTTTCCATGAATCTGTAAGAGGATGAGAAATTGCATAGATGGTCTTATTGTTTGTGTTCAGGCTTCCACTTGGCCCTGTTCTGAACTAACACAGAGAACTGGTTAATGGCAGAGTATTAAAGTCAAGTCCATGCAGTCATACTCAGTGGGATAAAATAACTTTGGTTATGCTAGCGTAGCAGCCCAAGCTTTAAATTAAATATTACATTAAGTTAGTGCTGTCTGCTGCTCTGTTTGAAATAAATATATGTAGTAGTATCTTATTTGTTCTTCTTCACCAAGTCTCTTGCTGATGCATGTACCCAGAGTTGACACTTGCAGTGTTTAAATATGAAATATCTGCTACTTTTCTTTTGCAACTTATGGGTTTGCAGCGCTGTACCAAGTTTATTGAGTGTCCTGGGATATTTTAGAGGTTCAGGGTGATGGTTCTCATTATCCACCGTGTTCCAGTGAAGGAAAAAGCAGTTTTATGAACTCGTAAGTCTAACAAATTGAAAAGCACAACCAATGTCATAGAAAAGCCCAGAGAGTTAGCTTGCCAGGACAGTGAGTTGGTTATGTGGGCTGGTAAGCAAGACTGTCCAAGAGATAACCAAGGTGTATATTTTGTATGGGTCATCTATAATGTCCATGTTATCATCCTGGTCTATAATAAGCACGGTGTTACCTTCCTAACCAAGAAAGATGCCATTAGAACTCACCATAGGATGAATGTGCGCACATGGCTAGTTACAGTTATGCACAGTAAGTTTCAAACTTCATTTGTGATCAGGGTTCATGCAGTGTATGTTACTCTGCAAATTACTTTTCCAAGTAACTATGGGAAATCCAGGTAAGATTTGTTTGTGAGACGTTAAGGGATGAGTTTGTGTTTATTTCACCACTTTTCTCAGTGTAAGGGTGAGGATGTAGTGTGGTTTTATGTTCCTTTTATAAAGGAAAACACATTAGGGAAGCTTCTCACACCCTAAAAGCGTGCTTGTTTTGAGAAGTGCTGTCCTGACCTGTACTGGCATCCTTAGAGCTATTCATTTATTTAGCCCAAATCTTGGCCTGGCTGTGTGTGTCTCTGCTCTTCTGTGAAATGAACAGTCAGACGTGTACAGAGTGAAGCCTTGGAGCAGCCACAGCTAAACCATGACACCATTCAGTTCAGTGAGTGCTGTAACCAGCTCGGTGCCTGGCTCAGTGCTGGAAGCTGGCGCGCTGATAGCAGCACAGGCAGCCCATTTGGGGAAGCTGAAGCTGTTGTTATGGTTTTCTGTTCCCTCATTGCTTGGTTACAGATAACATTTCTCTTAATATTTTTCTCTTAATGGGAAAATCAGGCTGTGATGGAGTGACTCATATTACCAGAGTTAAATTGAATGTCATTGCCGACAGTGGGCAGGCACTAACCTTGCAGGAGAGCCTTCCATAGCTAAGCTTGTCCTCTGTCCACAGCAGCTAAGGGGATCTGCTTTGGGGTTAGATCCATGTAGAAAGCTTCAACACATGCCCTGGTCCTTAAAGGTTGAAGATCTGGAAATTAAAATCTTACCAAAAGAAGCTGGATCTTCAGCTTGCAGTGAATATGAGCTTCCTCCATATCTGTGTTTCCAGCCTGATGTACAGCGTCATGGCTGCTCTGTGGAGGGTGGGGGTTTGTTTCTTATTATTTCTCTTTTTTTCCTCTTTTTCCCTTTTTTTTTGGTGACTGAAGCAGCTGCTGTCTAGCTGGGAGGAAAATTGATAACTCCACACTGTAGCCAACAGGGTGCTTGCATTGGAGTCATTGATTTCCTTCCCTGCCAGGCACTGCCTGCTCCAGTCTCTGCAGAAGGCAGGCTGCATCCTTTATGGACTTCATTATCAGTGCAGTCGTGCAGAGACTCTACCAATAGAACATAATGGCATTATTATGGAAAGGGTAGTGTTTGATAAAGGCACTTGGTTTAGAGACCCTGAAGACCACTTCTGTTGTTCCCCTGGAATGCCAGCGTTGGCCTGGGAGCTGTTTGCTGTTGTAAAGGTTCCAGCCACTTTCAGGATCTGGAGTTTTGATGCTTTTCTTTCTGTAATTCTTCTTGCTTACTCAAGGCAAAGCCAAGAAGCTCTTTACAGCTTTGATTGCAGGAGCTGCTCTGCAGAGCTTAGGCAAGCTCTTTGAAAATGTGCCATTTGTTTTGGACATAAAGGACCAGATTCTAATGCATCTTAACGCAGAGAATTACAATAGCCCTCACTATGGCTCTTGATCTGGCAATACAGGATTCACATTAAAAACATGAAGTTCTTCAATTTCAGATCTTTATTTTCTTGGGTTTTAAATCCAAGCATGCAGCTTTTTCCATAAACCAGAAGTAATCACTAAATGCTGACCTCAGTAGAACTAACCTTTGAAATTCCCTTGCCACTATTTGATGTGTTCCTAGAGGTACTCTCGGTCACAGCAGCTCCTTCTGGTACACAAAAGCAGGTTTTGTAGGAGTATTTTCCACTAGCTGTGGTTTGTCTGGGCCATTCACTGTGTAAATACTTGCCTACAGACCTCTTTCTGAACATCTGAACCTAGCCAAGCATCGCGGTCCACAGACAGGCAGGGAAAATGGGCTGTGGATAAAAGATTGGGCAAGCTCCTTTAAAAAGAAGGTGTGCAGATGGGATCCAGAGCAGCAAACCCTTGGAGCGTAAGAACAAAGTACATTCTTTTTCAGGGGAATGATTCTTCTCAAATGCAGAAGAGAATCCAGTGCTGGATCTGAGTCTCCTTTTAGTTGTAAATTGAACCCTTTGCAGCTCTGTTTACTTCTTAAGAAGAAAAATGGATTGTTTGAGTACCAGATAGGGTAGGAGCATACAGCATAAAAATCCCAGCCTGGTCTGGGTTGGAAGGGACCTTAAGGCTCCTCCAGCCCCAACCCCTGCCACAGGCAGGGACACCTTCCATAGAGCACCTTGCTCCAAGCCCCTGTGTCCAACCTGGCCTTGAACACTGCAGGGATGGGGCAGCCACAGCTTCTCTGGGCACCCTATGCCAGTGCTCAGCACCCTCACAGGGAACAGCTTCAGCCTGAGAGCTCATTTCAATCTCCCCTCTGGCAGTTAAAGCCATTCCCCTTGGCCTGTCCCTGCAGTCCAAAAGCCCCTTTTCAGGTTTCTTGCAGGCTATTCTGTATCTAATAGTATATTCTAATACTATTCGTTAAAAAATTCAGTATTAGATGAATATAATAATTGCCCTGCTTTGAAAATTGGCATTTCTATTCTAGGTCATTGACTTTTCTTTTGTGGTTTTGGTTTGGTTTGGGTTAGTTTTCTTGAGTAGCCACCTTGAATCAGTTAAAATTAACATCACTATTTAGCTGTTGTAACATCAGCACTATAAGAGCTGATGGTAATGCTTGTTTTTTATATTCCTTGAAAATACTTGAGGCATGGTTGCTGTCTAGACACTATCATTTTCTGTTCAATCCCAAATTGTTCCCAGTGTGGTTTCTGGTTGTAACATCAGGGTGGGAAGAAATACCATGAAATGAAACAGAAAACTATTTGTAGTCATAGGAGGAAGAGCTGAGGACTGGGTAGAATGCTTCTGCCTGCTTCTGAATGTAGATGGACTCCTGCCTAAATCTGTTTAGTCAGGGCAGAAGAGCATAGGTTAAAACTGAAGCAGGGAAGTTCAGGTTGGAGATAAGGCACAAGTTCTTCCCTGTGAGGGTGCTGAAGCGCTGGCACAGGGTGCCCAGAGAAGCTGCCCCATCCCTGGCAGTGTTCAGGACCAGTTTCAATGGGACTTGGAGCAAGCTGCTCTATGGAAGGTGTCCCTGCCTATGGCAGAGGTTGGAACTGGGCGGTCTGAGGTATTTTCCAACCCAAAGCAGTCTGGGATTCTGTGTAAATTCAGAAGCTAATTACAGCTTTAACTGGCTTCCTTATTCTGCATGTCCATTTGCGTGTCTTTTCCAGTTTAGGCCTCATCCTAGCTAGTGGAAAAGTTGGTGGTGGCTGTCCTGGGTTCAGCAGTAGCAGTCATTTTTCTCCTTGTTAACTGGTTCAGCACTGTGTTTTTGACTTTCGGCCTGGGAACAGTGCTGATAACACCGATGTTCTCAGTTACTGCTTAGAATGTTTTTTGTCTGACCAAGGACTTTCTGAGCCTCATGCTGTGCCAGGGAGGAGGGGAAGCCAGGAGGAAGCAGAGACAGGACACCTGACCCAAACTGACCAAAGAGTATTCCATACCACAGCACGTCATGCCCAGGATGGGCAGGGACCCAGAAGAGGGGGGTTTAGTGCTGGGTCGGGCTGGGTATTGGTGGTGAGCAGTTGTATTCTCTTCCCTTACATTTCCCTTGTCATTATTACTATAGGTGGTAGCAGCAGTGGTTTGTGTTACACCTCAGTTACTAAATTGTTCTTATCTCGACCTGTGGGAGTTGCATTCTTTTGATTCTCCTCTCCATCCCCCGGGACAGGGGGAAGAAAGAGGGAGGAGGGGTGAGTGAGTGAACTGCCTGAGAGGCTTAAACCATGACAGTGGCAAAGTATAATTTGAGACGCGTGGCTTCAAATTCAGGTCAGTGCAATAACATTTACACTGTGCTCCGTATCTGAGATGTGCCACAAACATTGAGACAGCCGTGACAGTTTGGAGAGGACGAAGAGGACCCAGTGTCTGCTGGCTCTTGACACAGAAGTTGGTCTTACAGCACTGTAAAAACACACAACTAAATTTCTCTGATTTATTTAAATTGTGAACAGATTTGAATTTAAGCCTCTCTTTAAACATGAAAGCAAGCAGAGCCTAGTGTCAGGTAGATTTAACATGCCTGTCCACAGTGGATTTCAAATAGCCAGTCCTGCCCTGGCAGCTCCTGGGAGATACCAGTCTATTAGGCAAGATTCCATTGCTGAATTTTTAATGCACTCCTAGTGATTAAAGTGCTCTTTCCCTCTGCTGCTTGAAAGGGATCACAGTGGCTTTAAAGCACAGTTTAAAGTCACAACAACAATGGAGGATTAATAATTGTAGTTGACCATATGTCTCTGTGGGAGAGAAGGGCTGAGCCTGTTTGCATGCAAGTATTGTGGTGAGAACACTGGAGACAAACAAAGATCATGCATTTTGAGAGTAGTAAAGGAGAACTGTCTGTTGGAAAGGGATCCTGTGACTTTGCTGTCTGTGATAGCAAGAGATTGGGCATAACTGTGGGCCTCTGATGAAGGAAACTGAGGCTTGAAGAGCAGGAATTAGCATAATGGTGATGGTTTCAGACAGGGATTTAGGCTTGGCAGTTGGCTGAAGGTTTTTCATGCACATGGCTATGTAAGTGTGGAATCTCAGTGTCACTAAGGTGAAAATGTGATGGGCTACTGATGTCAGTGAAACCAGAGAGGCACAAATCATTACAGGTAGCTGGAGTCCTTGCTCCTCTTACAGCTAAAGTGGGTAGTGTTAAGTATCTTAGATCCTTTCCAATGCTATGTGCTCTGTGAGAATATAATACTTTACCTTCCTGTTTGGAGGGGATAAAAGTGCTTGGCCTGTAAGCCATTTGCAAGGCTGGAGTGTGCAAACCAGAGCATGGCTTTCCAGCAGTACAGCACACACTGTCCTGATAAAAGGAAGGAAAATAAACCACTCTTAGTCCAGACTGTTCCATGTGAGTTACAAGCATAAGTGCATTGCCTGAGTTCACTCTGTGTCACGTGCACCATTCCCACACCAAGGCACTGCCATCATGCATAATAATAAGCCGTTGCTGGAACTTCTCTTGCTCGCTGTTTGTGGTTTCATGTTGCTGGTAGCAACTGGCCCATGGCAGTAATGAATTACTATATTTAATTGTGGAACTCAGTCTGGGATTTCTACTGCTGTGCTGTATGTACCAAATCAATAGCAGACTGAGAGTCCTGTAGTCGAGAAACTCAAAGCAGGCGGGTTCATGTGGTGTCTCCAGGTTTACAGTTGACAAGTTGAAGAGTGTTGTCAAACTGCTTAAGCTGTCCTCTGTCTGCATTGCTCATCTGGGAAAAAGACCAGAGAGCAAACTGGGAGTAGGGTGCTTGGGTTAATGGAATGTTTTATGAGTACTTTGCATTTAACCTGCCAGAGGAAGGCTTAGATGAGCTGTAAGGCAGTTCTTCCCTGTGAAGGTGCTGAGGCACTGGCACAGGGTGCCCAGAGAAGCTGTGGCTGCCCCATCTCTGGAAGTTTTCAAGGCCAGGTTGGACACAGGGGCTGGAGCAAGCTGCTCTATAGAAGGTGTCCCTGCCTGTGGCAGGGGTTGGAGCTGGAGGAGCTTTAAGGTCCCATCCAACACAAGCCAGGCTGGGGTTTTGTGGTCTGGGAAACTAGTAAAGATTATATATTTCCTGTCTTTGGTGTCTGAAGTAGAAGAAGATTCTCGAGCATGAACTTCTTTCTCCATCTGCTTCAGTTCAATAGTAAGGATAAAACCCGAGGTGCCAGTGTGAATTGTCAGGTATTTGAACTGACACAAGTTAAAATATGACCCACTTCCCAGCCAGAACACTCAGCTAATCCTTTATGTCTTCCTGCCTTCATGTGACACTTCCACCTTACCCTCTTGAATAATCTAATCCATCCTGAGCCAGCTGGGCTGTTGGAGCATGTATATTAAATCAATAGTGGGATTTAACAGGTGAATTAAGGTGTATCTAGCTCCATCGAGGATCTGCTTCATAAACCCTTTGAGATTGGGAGGAAAATTCTTCGTTTGCTTTGGAGTTTAATGAATTAGATAAAGGGAATAAAAATAACATCATTTAGAGAAGAAGGTGTCTGATTGTATGGTTTTGCATTCTCTATTAAAGTCTGTATTGCATGACAGCAGTTCATGCACCTGCAGAAAACAGATGTCCATTACATAGCAGCGTGCTTTGGGGGTATGTCTACAGAGGTGTGTTGAGGTCTCCTGTAGGCACGAGGAGAGGGATCCGGCCTCCAGTGTGTTCATGTTGACGTATCTATCTGTAATGTAGCTGGCTCTGGTGTTACCTGCTGCTCCGTCTCATGCCAAAAGCATTTAAATGTGTTTGGTCTTTAGCTGTTATAATACCATTAGGGAGAGAGAAATCACTGCACAGCACCTTTGGTTGTGGTCTTCATACTTTTGGGATGTTAACTGTGAGAGTAATGTGCAGCCCATTGGAAATGTAACTGCAGACAGAGCAAAGCTGACAGTAACCAGCACAGAAAAGTGGAGGTTAATTTAAAGCAGATGCTGCAAGAAGGCTGGAGAGGGGCTTGGGACAAGGGCCTGTAGGGACAGGACAAGGGGGAATGGCTTTAACCTGCCTTTTCTGTTGGCTTTTACTCCTGTTCTCTCTATGTGGAGGTAACTTCCACCGAGGCTGGGATGAGGAGCTGATCTGCGCGCTCAGAGCTCAACAATGGTGACACATTTAGCTGCAGTTTTTAAAGCTGCTTTTGCCATTTAGTGCTTTAAAATAAGCAAGTACAAAGCAAGGAGCACTGGAGTCAGAACCTTTTTTTTAACTCATTTGGCATTAGGATGAAAACTCCAGCTATCTGGTAATGTGAAAGCCACCAAGAGGTACTTGACCTGTGCCAGCACCTCAGCACCCTCCCAGGGAAGAACATCAGTCTTCCATCCAGCCTGAACTTCCCCTGTTTCAGTTTGAACCCATCACTCCTTGTCCTATCACTGCAGTCCCTGTTGAGTGATGAATGCTGGTGACTGTCATCAGTATTTCTGTGATACGTCACACTCTCCTACCTTAAAGATGCAGAACGTCACTTACAACATTCCTCTTCAGAGTGCCTGCATTGCAGGGCGATGTGCCTCCAGCAGACATAGAGTCAAGTGATTTGCTTGTGGCAGAGCAAAGTGTTTGTTTTCCCACATCCCTGTGTTTTGGAGCAGTTTCCGAATCATGAAAAACACAAGTAAAGCCATTATTTGTAGATGTTGCTTATTACAGGGTTTCTTATTGATTGGAGTCTAACACATTTCTGTCAAATGCATTGAAGTTACTCTTGTAAGGGTAGGTATGAGCTTGCAGTCATGCTTTGGAGCATTCGCTGAGCACCACTTGAGCTGAACTCTTTTACAAATGTCCAGTTCGTTTTACTCACTGTTGGAAAGGCACTTTCATCCTCCTGCCTCACAGCCCTTTTCTTGACAGCACAGAAGTCAGCAATGAAGGTTTTGCAAGATGTTAACCATTAACTTTCTTGGGTTAGTTTTGCCTTTATGTCTGTAGAATTTTGAGGTATTTGGAGAGTGCTGTTTCTTGTAGCATTCCCTGTCTCTGTTCTGCCTGGGGATGATGAGAATGCAGTACAAAATCACACATCATTCTGTAATCTCTCTTTAGGTTGTTTTAAACCAGGATTGAGGGATGGCTGGTGTCCAGGTCCATGGCACATGCAGCGTGTGTTTAATCTGAAGCAAGTGAGCATGAATCCAGAGATTTTTTGTAGTATTACCAGGTATTTATCCCCAGAAGCCCCCGTATTAACTCCCTGGTCCCAGGCTCCTGTTTCTCCATCACTAGGCTCAGCATAAGTGGGATACCAGTGATGAGGGTTAAGAGGAACAGGAGAAAATCCTGTATTCTAAATGGAAGTCTGTGGTAACCTACTGTCTCATGCTGTAAGATACCAGAGAAAATAGCCTGAATTTCTGCATCATCCTAGCCAGCTTGGGACAGCCAAAATTCCTAAGAATGAGATCTTTAACATGAGAGTCGAACTTTAACAAATATTCCATGGCCTGCAGCAGCAGTGATTTAAATGGAACACGTTATCTTCAAGATTTTCAGGTGGAAGTCTGATGTCTGTGCCTGTTCCATTGTGCTTTATGGTGTTACTTAAGCTGCCTCATGCCAATGCCAATGGAAATTAGAGCAGTTTCTCATTTCCTGGTATGGCCTATGCAGAGCTGAGTAAATACTTGTGGAACACAAACTGTGTTCTTCATGCATGCAGAACCCTGGGATATAAACTCCAGGGTGTACATTCATCATTTCAATAGGTGCCTCCTTGTGCCAAGGCCCATGTAACACTGGCATTCCTAGGAAGCAGAACTGCCTCCAGCAACAGGAGCTGTGTGCAGAGGTGGGAAGTACAGCAGAAGGCAGGCAGCCCAGATGGCTGGTTAGGAATGGAGCTGGGTATCTCCTGTGGTATCAGAAGAGATGCTGTATTTTGCTTACTCCACCCTGATGCTTGAAAAACAGGGGAATTGTCAGCTCTTTCTGTGAGCCAGAAGTTTGGGAATGCTCGGTATGGTTTTCTCTCCCAGCCTGACTGCTGTAACTGCTACAGTCTGAATTGCACGTCTGGCTTGCTGGAGAGCCACAGAATTGGGCTTTTTTGTTTCCTCCATTGTCCCTTTTCCTGTTCATTTGTCCATCCCTACAATATTGTCCTCACTTGCCCTTCAGCAGTCAAAAGCTCCATGTTTCAGGAGGCTTTACGGGAAATGAGAAGGAAAAGTGTGTAAGAAGGAGCTGTTTTGCCTGCCTAGACCACAGAACGCCCTTCCCTGCCTGTATTTTGTTCTCTTTCCTGTGAATTTCAGCTATTAAAGTAACTACTACGTATGGATGAGTAGATGTAATATGTGTATAACTCTCTTTGTGTGTATTTTCTGCTGATCTTTGAGATTCCTGTTCCTACCATGGGGTATTTTATATGTCAGGATGATTTCTGTTAATTCTTAGCTCAGCTTCCAGATACACTTCTCCAGAACAAAGTAACAGGATAGGTGAAAACTGATTTTTGGAAGCACTTTGGCACATAACATGTGCTTTCATTGAGATTTCTCTTGGACTGGCAACTGGGAAGTCTCTAAAAAGGAAACTTCAGCTCTCTACTTATATGAGTACTCTGGAAGTATTACTCCTGCCTGGGGCTGGTTGATGTTTCATTCATATTCTTCATTACAGAGGGATTTCCAGTCAGAAAATTGCCAAGTCTCTTGTCTTTTTGATCCTGTTTTTCTCTTCCCTCCTATTTCCCCAGCTGGCAGGTTTGGAATTTCTATTTCTGCCCTCTTTTCTCCAGCCCTTCACCATCTTATTCCATATGTTGATTATGTCCTCCATCACCAAGCTGTGAATAAATCTGTGTTGGAAATGATGCAGCTGCCTGGAAATCAGCTGTTTGGCATGAGCACTGCACTGCCTCCTGGGAGAAGTCCCTGGGTTAAGAGAGAATCACTGCTAAAGTGTTGTGGGGAACACAGAGAAACATCCTTCACCACCCGGGCCTGCCTCAAGCTTGTAATAATGATGAGTTGTTATGCTTTGACTGGAAAACCCAGTGTTCTGTGTATTTATTTGCTTTCTGTTTCTCTTAGAGTTGCAAAGCACTTTTAAACTTCAGTAGAATCCGAGACTGATTTGGTTTGGAAGGACCTTAAAGCTCATCCAGTTCCAGCCCCCTGCCACAGGCAGGGCCACCTTTCACTAGTCCAAGTTGGATGGGGGCTAAACATTAAGTATCTAATGAAGCTCTGGCTTTTTGATTCAAAATGAGGAGTGTCGTCACTTTACTCCTCAGAGATTTTCAGTGAGTAGATCAGATTTGGGTTGAGTGTGCCTTAGTTAACCTCCTAAACTGGGAACTAGAAGTTGGGTGCAACAAATCCAAGTCCTACCCCTGTCCATAGTCATGCTGATGCTCCATATGAGGGGCAGTGGATGTCTGAAGGCTATGGAGATGTTCTCAGTGTGCATCCAGAGCCTCTTGTTTCTCTGGAGGCACTACCAGTCTGCAGGTAGCCCCTGTCTAAATGCCTTTGTGGAGCAGATTTCAGTCTTTAATAACTCTTGGTAATTTTTATATATATATAAATTTATATATATATTTTATATATATTTATATAATGATGATAATGATAATAATGATAATTATAGTAATAATGGTGATGAGAAATAATAATAATAGGTATGTATTTAACCAGAATTTCCCTCCTTGCAACTTGTGGCCATTGCCTCTTTGTCTTCTCATAGTCTATCTCTGAAACAAGTATGGCTGCATTTTCTCTAGACCTTTGCTGTAGATAGTGACCTGTGAGCAGCTTGCTAACAGATCTCCATAGCAGAGGTGATCCAGGATGGCAATTTGGAGTCTTGGATCATACACAGATGAGTGAATTTTCTCCTGATCTTTCATGCTGTTACAGGTCCAGCAGAAGAGCTTCCTTGCCATGCACAGGATGCTGTATCTCTAACTAAAGCTATTCTCCAACTCAGACAGCAGGAAAAGCTGCAGATTCATTACTCTCAGTCAGGCAGTCTTTAGTATTATGCTGTGTATTGCTCTGTAGTATTACAGCAGCCTAAGAGGAGGTTGTAAGAGAGGATTCTGAAGTGGTTTTCCACTTGTTTCTGTTTTTAATAGTCCCCTCCATTAATCCCCACTGGAGAAAACCCACACTTGTTATAATGACTTTGAAGAGCAATACAACCTCTTCTGCTTTCTTTTCAGTTTTAGGCACTTACGCAATTCCACATTACTTCAGCTCACACCAGATTTGAATGATAAAGTAGTTCAGATAGACCTATTAAAGCCCAAGAAGCTGAGAACTGTGTTATTTGCTGGAAGACTACAATTTGTATGAGAAGCTCTAGATAACCTGTTCACCTTCCCCCGCAGAGCTGTAATCCATGGCTCTGACCATATGGAACCTGCTATTCACACAGAGTGAATGTAAATAAAGCTTTTCAGTGCCTTTTATATCAAAGCTATTTATGCCTCTCTCTCAGCGAGTATTTCCATTCTCTCCCAGCCATAGTTAGCATAAAAGAGCAACCCACTGTTTAGAATGCATTTAGACTGGAAAAAAAAAAACCCAAACCAAACAAACATGAAACCTTCCCAAACCCTCCAACTTTAGTTTCTTGTCCCCTGACTTCAGAAGACAGTTTTATCCTGCAGTTGCTATTTACTGGGCAGAGGATTTAGCAAACAGTGGGAAGATTTAGGCAGCCAGAGCCCACAGTGTCACTAAGAGAAGCCTGATTTGGTCTTTCAAACTGATACTAGTGAACATTTACAACAGCTGATTGTAGACACGGCGACAAACATTCAGACATGTGCATCCACACATGTACCTGTGCTATAAAACTGGATGAGGTTAATCCTATCCTTGGGATTAAGTGCAAGTAGCCGAGCTTTGCACACTGTGGTTTGAGAATGGGAAATTCTTCAAGTGTTCTTTCATGTAAAAAGGGTTTAAACATATTACCCTTCTTTTTAATCAAAACCCCATCTCTACCTTCCCCCTTGAGTGCAGTGAGCTGCTCAGCTGAGCTGTTGTAAGACAGGATGCTAAAACCTTGGATAATTCCCACAGCATGGTGAGAACCCTCTGCAATGTCTTCCATGTTATGCAGTTTCCTTGTATTAGATAGTACTTTATATAGACACAAATACATTCCTTAAGGATTATTTTTGCTGAAAAAAATTATCAATCCATGTTCTCTCAGATCATATGAACATAAAAATGAATGTATAAAAAGAAATCAAAAAGCATACATCAAAATCCAACAAGGGAGATACCCAACGGTAGCAGTGCAGCACACTGATGGGCTGTGAGTTGGAAACTCTTGTTTTCTCCCTAAGCTTGCACATTAATGTATCCTGCAAAGAAGGACAATGAGGTGCTGGAGCTTGGCCAGAGAAGGGCAATGGTGCAGGGCCTGGAGCACAGTGTGATGGGGAATGGCTGAGGGACCTGGGGGGTTCAGTCTGCAGAAGAGAAGGCTCAGGGGGGACCTGATCACTCCCTACAAGTGCCTGAGGGGAGGATGGAGCCAGGAGGGGGCTGTTCTCTGCTCCCAGGGAACAAGGGATGGGACAAGGGGAAAGTGCCTCAGGCTGCACCAGGGGAGGTTTAGATGGAGATGAGGGAACAACTGTGAAGAAAAGGCCATCAGTGCCATGGGTTAGTGGTGGCCTTGGCAGCGCTGGGAAACAGTTGTACTCAGTGCTCTTAAAGGTCTTTTCTAACCTGGTTGATTCGTGATTCTATCTGATGACGGCTGGACAAATTTCCTTGGATACTGAGCCCTGCAATGACAGGTACACTGCAAGTACTATGGGCAAATGGAAAGAAATGGCCACGCGCTAATTCAGTTTAGCACAAGTATAGAGCAAACCTGAAGTTTCAACAAGCTATGGCTCCTGCTTTGTTTCACAAGCTTTAGAAAGAAACATGAGCTAGCAATGAGAAGCAATATCACATCTCATTGTGCTGGGGGTAGGAAATACCTAACACCAAATGAGCCTGTGTTCACATGGCATAGCTTTAAAATCTAGCAAGTGTGATTTGCATTGGACTTGGACCTCTGGCTGATGGAAGTTTCTGCAGATACATCACAGATAAATGTAAAAAGCTAAAGCTTGATGTAGGGTGTGAGAAACTGCTGCTAAACCTCGAGCTTCCCTTCTCAATCCTTATTTTGTTCCCCTTGCCTCTTTTCTCATTCCTTTTTTTTCACCTCAACAGGAAGCTCTGTTGCAGTGACTGTAACCTGTGAATGCTCATAAGCAGTGAGGCTTCTGATATATCTCACAAGGGTAAATACCACCCCTGACATTCTTTGTCAAGGAAAATTAAGATCCTTAAGCCAGGATCGTCGACAAATGTAATGGGGTCTCCAGAAGTTATATCTCCTGCATACTTTGGACCTGATGAATGCTACCTGTGTAATACATCTTTACAAGTGTAATATGTATTAAAAAGGGAAGAGACCTTAGTGGGTGTCCTATGGATATATCCGAGGCAGGCAGTGACAATTAGATAGATGGAAAATCATCTGAAGCAACTTGCAGTGCTCCACTCAGTGCCTGGGCTGTGATTCAGAAATGAGCGTTACGAACCTCAGTCAGTGCGAAAGGATCAGAAAGCTTCAAAGGGATCACATTCCCCTCCAGAGTAGCTCAAAGGAATCTCTGCACTTAGAGCAGCAGATTGACTGCCAAGGTTATGTAAAATGTGTTTATCTGATCTGTTCACTCTATCCACAGATAGAATTCAGCCTAATATTCATTAAGTTAGAGGAAGGCTGGGGTGTCCTGAGACTAGTGCCCTGTTGCGCTTAGCAATGTCCAGATGCTGAAGGAGAATGCAATCTGTGCTAGGAAAAGAGGGGAATGGCATGGACCTGTGAAGAGACTGATCCCACAAGAAGGAAGTGGCAGAGCCAGGTTTACCATCTCCGTTAGAAGCCCAGAAGCCCTGCTTTTCTGGGCACCCTGTGCCAGCACCTCAGCACCCTCACAGGGAAGAGCTTCTGGCTAAGAGCTCATCTCAGTCTCCCCTCTGGCAGGTCAAAGCCCTTGGCCTGTCCCTCCATCCCTTGTCCAAAGCCCCTCTCCAGGTTTCCTGAAGCCCCTTCAGGCACTGGAGCTGCTCTAAGGTCTCCCCTTCAGGACCTTCTCCTCTCCATTCTGCCCCAGCCCAGCTCTCTCAGCCTGGCTCCAGAGCAGAGCTGCTCCAGCCCTCTGATATCTTTGTGGTCCTCATGCAGGGCTGTGCTGCTTTTGAGCTGTTCCCTTTGGTCGTTGCACAGTGAGTCCATTGCAGCTGTTCTTTACAGCCATGGAGGTCAGCAAGACACAGAAACCAAAACGAGTGTTCCTGTATCCAGTTCACTGCTTGGGCAGTTTCCAGCAGCTGTGGTTGCAGGCAGGAATGTTCTTTAATCAAAAGCACTCAGCACCAAGCATCAAACCCCAGAAAACTTCTGTAGGAACTGTGGAGTTCAGAGTGGATTTGGAAAGCTGACTGCCCCTGTGGATGCCTGGAGGAGGAGATGGTGAGCAGGCATTGAGCTCCTCTCAGATCTGGACTGTAATGAGCATGATTCACATTCCCCATTGGTTACAGAGCAGCTGGTCCCTTCATTTCTGCTAACTGGAAAGGCCGATGTTCCTCTTGATGGATCCTTCCATAGCAGTTTGTGCTGCTGTTATTTCTAGAGCTGTCTGAGTGGGAGGTTTTAGGATAGCAGAGAGGGAGGGCAACACTACAAGCAATAGCTTTTATCTTTGCTAATAGTAATCTAATGGACAGAAGAGTGGGCCTGTAATTGGATTTTGCTTCTGATCATGATTAGGAAGATTGCTTTGTGAAGGGTACAGAAACTGCCTGTGAAAGTCACAGACATCTTCCTGTGATACAGAGCAAGAGAGATAGAACAAACTGGAGCTATGATTTGGATTGGAATTTGAGTAGTGAAGGATAAAGGCAATGGAGTGCCTTCAGCTTCTCCAAGGTACAAGCACAGAGAAACAGAGGGAGGCCTTACAGTAAGAACTCTATGTCAGCAGTAAATTCCAGCTTGGTTTATGCCCTCGTCTGTGCTCTGTAGTCACCACTTTGCGCACAGCAGCAGTGGTTACTGCAAACACAACGTAGTCGTCATTAAAACTTTTCAAGTGACAGTGACACCCCTTTGACGTTCAGGGAGAGGATATGTGAGGTAGTACCAACCTTTTCTGTCTTTTGGAAACTTCGCATACAGCGTGTTTATCTTGCAGAATCATGGAGTCACTGAGGCTAGAAGGGTCCTCTGGAAATCATCTCCAGCTCAGGGCAGCGTCACCTATGGTTGGGTTTTGAACATCTAGAAGGATGGAGGCTCTGAAGCCTCTGTGGGCATCCTGCCCCAGTGCTTGAGCTCCCTCACTGTACAAAACTGTGATGATCCCATGCAGTTTTGTCTATTTCAGTTGATGCCCTTTGCCTCTTGTCATTCCAGTGTTGCATATCACAGTGTCTGGATCCAGAGTCTGTCTTCTCCACCACCTCTCAGACAAGTGTACGTACTGATAAGCTCCTTTCTCCAGGCTGAACAATCTCAGCCCTATCAGCCTCTCACATGTTGGATTCTTCAGCCCCTCATCATCTTTGTGAGTGTACTCCAGTGTGGGTATGTCTGTCCTGTCCTGGGGAGCCCAGAGCTGGACATAGGACTGTTTCATACAGATCCACATGGTTTGGCCAGTGCCACATAGAGAGGCAGCACAGTAGAGGGACAAATGCAGCCCTGAATGCTAATGGCCTTCTGCACTGCAAGGCCATGTTGTTGGTTGCATTACCTGGATGTTAGGTCTTCCAAGAGAGGACACATATCATCTTCCCCCTACTGTGAGATGCTGGGATATAGGCAGGGGTCAGCCACAGCCTTAAGGTGTGTGTCTGATCTCTCAAGCTTTGGGCCTGTTGTTCAGCACTTCCCTGTAAAACTTCTTAGACAGCACAGTCTTGGAAGGTCACCTGAAATGAATCGGTTGCTTCATTATGGCTCAAGGTCACACCGATGAATTCCACCTGGTGTCTGATTGTTTCTGAAGGTAATGTGTGACTGTTTAAAAAGCGACCCTGTGTGTAAACCTGCTTTAGTTTGTTTGGACATGTTGCATAATTAATAAATCACTGTAGGAAGACTGGCAATTCAGAAACTGCAGGGGACCTTCTTCCAAAACCCAGGGACAAGTGTGATAAATCCTGATGTAACAGTGGTAAAGACAGAAGTCTAGAGCAGTCCTGGTTTTAAACACTGGTCTTTCTCCACTGTTGGGAAGAGGGGAAATGAGATGAACTGAATTAAACTTGTAGTAAAGTTGTGGAAGATACTGCTTTATTGAGCCAACAGCAAAGTGTTGTGGTTGAGTTGTTAGAAACATAGAATGGTTTGTGTTGGAAAGTGATCTTAAAATCATCCAGTTCCAACACCCTGCTATGGGGTTGGAAGGAAATCAGTGACATAGACTGGGAAGTGTTGAGTTTGACACAACATATTTACGTGGAGACCTAATTGTTTAGGCCTAAAGAAGGTGGAGGTGAGAAGAACCTGCCTGGTGTTTGTTGTAGGTAAAGCTGAAGTGGTCTCTGTGGCAACCACCGCTGACAGTAGCTCATGCACTGTTTTACAGGTCTTCCTGTCAAGGTTTGTGCCAAGGTTAAGACCTGCTGCTTAGGAAAAAGATGTGTGCTATCAAAAGCTATAGGATTTTCATGGGGCTCTGTTGCTCTGGCTTATCAAAGGATGTAAGATAGGCTATCTGCAACCTGTTCCCTAGCCCGTAAAGTATATTAAATGGTCTTTTTTTTTTTTCTCACGAGATTTTGATAGCTGTCTACAAGTGCTAAGGAAATTTAAAGTGCTCTTTTGCTTTCACCTCTATCTTAAAGTGTAGTGTCATTGCCTTTCTGGCTCATGCATTTCCTGCCTGTTGCATTCTGTCACTTCACTATTTGTACAATGAAATCTGTATCAGACCTCTCATGACATAAACATACTGTGTTTTCCTCTAATCAGCCACTAAAGAAAATCCATTTGCTAATCCCATTCAAATGAGGGAAGAGTTTTTTGCCTGTGGAAGGTCTTGGCATCATCTGAAGAGCAGATAAGAAAGACCATTAGGCGGAGTGGGGCAACTTACTCTACAGGAACGTGTCCCTGAAGCTCTTGGCCAGACCCAGAGCTGAAGTGGACCAGGGTGCTGAAATCCCGTTCTGATATGAGATCAGTTCACTGATTGAGCTGAGGTATTTGGGACTGAATTAGAAGAGAAAAAAAGCAAGAATCCATGAATTAGGGACTTGCTTATTATACAAAACTGTATACATTTGGATCCTGTTCACATTACTGGCAGTGGCACAGCATCAATGAGTAGAAGGTTAGGTCTTTGTTTATAATGCCCTGATTCCTTCCCACCCTGAATTGTTAATGCGAAAGGCTTTACTTTAAACCTGTGATTTTCCAGGGAGCCTAACAGTTGTCAGTCTCAGCTAGATTAAAATTATCCCAACACCTCATGATTTCCAGCATGCACATCCTTCATTATCCTGATGAATTCGGGACTCTACCATGAATTTTAAAGACAAAAGTAACGTATGGAGAGCAGGAAAGTTCCAGGCTCAGATGTTTGAAGGATTACAGTTACGTGAGTCTTGACACTTCTACAAGGGAATAACATGGAAATCCCTGTGAACATAAGGACTTCCATGTGCCATCTACATCCCCAATTCTGGACAGACACTGAAACCAACCTTGGTCTCTTTGGTGGGTGAAGGAATGACTGAGCTGCTTGTCTCAGTGAAGTGCCATTTTAACGCCACTGAAATGCATTTGAAAGTGCCAGCATAAATTTATGCCTTTAAAACAGCAAAGGGAGAAATATGTGCATGTATGTATGGGAAGAAACTTATGTTAACATTAGAAATTGGGGAAGCTATTAATAGATCTAGTCGGTGACGCTGAACACGGTGCTAAACGTGTTGTGAATTCAGGCTTGGGCTTTTAAGTGGAAAAAAAGTAAGTATGGAAAATCAATCCCAGATTTGTACTGAGCCCTGTTGGGATTGGCCTTAATCTTTCAAAAGCAGAAAGGGGATGGGTAGGAGATCCATTTTTTATGTTAAAGTAAAGGCATGAACACAGTCCTGCTGCCTCCAGCGCGGCTGCAGAAAGCTTGTCCTCAGTAACGGATAGTGCTGCAAAGGGGAAAAACCCTCTTGTGAAGGGGAAAAACTCTCTTGTGAAGTGAAAAACCCTCTTGTGGAGGGGAAAAACCCTCTTGTGAAGGGAAAAACTCTCTTGTGAAGGGGAAAAACCCTCTTGTGAAGGGGAAAAACTCTCTTTTGAAGGGGAAAAGCTGTCTTGTGAAGGGGAAAAACCCTCTTGTGAAAGGGAAAAACTCTCTTTTGAAGGGGAAAAGCTGTCTTGTGAGGGGAGAAACCCTCTTGTGAAGGCAAAACTCCTGCAGTGTAGGACTGAAGTGCTGACCTGAGGATGAGTCTGTGAGCACGTGGATGCGCTGGGCCGGTGCTGCCAAGGCTTCACCATGCAGTGGGTGCTCTTCCCAATTGCATGCAAGTTGATGAGCTGTGCTGTGTAATTTATGCTTGTACTTGTTTAATCACTCAGGAGCTGTGGTGTTCGCTGGCACTTGCGGGATTGCTTTATTAAATTTAGACTGTGTTAAAGGAAATTCATGTTTGTGTATTCCTCCTTCATCAGTTCCCCCCCTCCCCAGTGTTGTCACATAAATTACTGCGTTATCGATGAACCTGCATGCAGAGCCTCACTAGTTGGTTCTGATGCCAGAATCCTCTAAATCACCTATGGCATATGTATTATATCTTACTTCACGCCATCCTTTTCAATGACGGATTTACTTTGCTTTCTTCTCTTTTCTATCAAAAGCATTCAAATTTGTAAGCAACGGAGGCGAAAACCATCGATTCTGGATTTTGTCTCTTTGCTCACAAACCTGTAAGATTTTGACATGAGAAAGATCTGATAATTAACAAAATAACATCAAATACGGTTATCCTTAGTTTTCCTTCCATTTCCCAGAGGAGTGTTAGAATCAGGGAAGGAGAACGATGCATTTTGTGTCTGTGTTGGGTAGGGTGTTTAGTTGAGGAGCAGGTTAAACTTTAGCTGGTTTTTAGAGGGAGGAGGACAAACTAATGTTCAAAGTGTTAATAAAGCCCTTGGAAAATACAGTTTCTTTCTTTTGCAGTTATAGAACCATAAAGTGGTTTGAGTTGGAAAGGATCTTAAATCTCATCCAGTTCCAACCCCCTGCCACAGGGAAGGACACCTTTCACTAGAGCAGCTTGCTCCAAGATATGTCCAACCTGGGGGATGGATGTGGGTTTATAAATGCATGCATATGTTTGTGTGGGTATCTTCAAGCTGGTTCAAAACTTGTGGAGCTGTTTTTAATGGGAAACAGTTTCCCTGTTACTCATCTCATTGCTAGTGTAAAATTCAGTTTCCACCAGTAGTCTTTTCAAACAGCCATCAGCAGCATCCCGATTCTGCTTTTCTCTGCCAGCTTTACATTATTCCTTAGCAAAGGAGCACAGTGGTGCCCTGCCATGTCATATAATGTGATATATAGCCAGGCTCTGGTTGAATTCCTTATTGATGTTTTCCACCTTTCTTCACAGGAAGGGACTCTAAAAGTTTAGTTCTTCCAGCACATTGTACTTGAGAAGGGACTGAACGGCTGAACCTCTTCTGTTCTCACAGTGCTGGTGTATCAGCAGAGCCTCCTCCGTGCCTGTCACCAGCCCAGACTGCAGTAGGTGCCAGAATTAGGGCTTCCCTGGAAAGAAAATGCTGGGAGCTCTGTAATTTCCTTAGTGTTTGAGTGGCTCCGAAAGCAAACTGGGCTGTCCAGGGGGACTTCTGCTGGAAATGCACACAACTTTCATGCAGCTGATGGTCTCACACGTTCCTTACCTATATCCTCCCCTCCAGGCTGACTTCTTGTTTAAAACTTGAATCCCAACTGTCCTTCAAACACTCCTGATGAAATTTGCTTCCAAATTACAGCGGTAGTGAGATGGAAACTTCATTTCTGAATTGCACCAATTCAGAGAGGAATCGAAAGTATCAAATCCCATCCCATTTCTGCAGTACTGGTCTGTGGTCAGGGCGCTGTCTGCCAATGTGACAGTTACACTCTGACACTTAATGCTGCGTTATAAATCACTGTCACTGCTCCCAGTTGCAGCATGCTCTTGATGTAACAGGTTTCTCTTCGCCCTGTTCTCTCTTCCTTTCCTTCCTGGCTTTACCTTTCTCATGCAGGTTTATATGCAGGGAGCTGGAGCCAAGCGCGGTATGGTGGGTGAGATGTTTCCCCAACACAATAAGAAAGATGGGGAGAGACTTTTTAGCAGGGCCTGTTGTGACAGGGCAAGGGGTGATGGTTTTAAACTAAAAGAGGAGATTCAGACTGGATGTGAGGAAGAAATCCTTTACAGCAAGGGTGGTAAAACACTGGTGCAGGTTGTCTGGAGAGGTGGTGAATGCCCCATCCATGGAGATATTCCAGGCCAGGCTGGATTTGGTTCTGGACAACCTGATCTAAATGTCCCTGCTCATTGCAGAAGGGTTGAACTGGATGAGCTTTGAAGGTCCCTTCCAACCCAAACCATTCTGATTCTATGATTTCCCCTGTGCACCAAGCAAGTGTTGTTCATGAACACAAATATATTAAGCTGGACTTAATTTTCTAGCAAAGAGTGAGCAGTAATTTGGGAAATGCCATCTCATTCACACTTGCCTGATGATGGAGTGCTCACCGTTTCACCCTGTGGGGCCAGTGACTGCAGTTACACAGCAAGACATCCTTGTTTGGAGCTAAGGCACTTCTGTTCTCCCACAGGCAGGAGCCCAGTGTCCATAATGCACTGCTATGCTCTGCCTGGCTGGTTCTGCTGATGTGTGGCATTCCAAGAGCTGCCTATCCTCAGGATCCCAATGAGATGTCATCCACTACAGCACTGATTTAATACCAGAGTGCTGTCACATACAATGCTGTTTGCTTGCACACGCAGCCTAACCTCTATATTGGCAATGCCTTATCAGGGATGCACAGGAAGGTAGAGCCAATGAGATAATAAGATCCAGTGGGAAGCACCGCACTCATGTTCTCATGTGGATTGCTTCCCTCTTTAATGCCCTTGTTTCTCTATGGAAAATAAAATGAAGTAGTAGTGTTTGCAGAACCCCCCAGCTTTGGTAATTGCAGCCTCCGTGGTACTGAGGTTGTCTCAAGGTGCTTTCTAATGCCAAGGTAAATGTCCTTAAGTTTGCAGTCTGAACAGTCACAGTCAGGAAAGTGCTAAAAGTGGTTTTAACAGACCAAGATGGAATGAAGGAGGTCGTTTTTGCATAGAAACTGTGCTGACTGAGACTCAAACCAGATCTCTGGCATTAATTACTATCAATTCATTATTTACGTGATATAAATCATGCAATTAGGATGTAGTTTCCATTTCAAACTTGAGTTCATTCATCACTGTATGTCCCTGTAAACTGTACTTGAATGCAGCATCTCATTTTTATCTCCATGTAGCTTTTGTCAATTAGTTTTTCTCTACCATAACTTTGGAGTTGTTTTCTGACTGACATGCCTATAGTTGTGCTTTTAGATACAGCATGTGGTACCAAACTGTAACCTTGGGGACTGGATTCCCCAAAGGAACTGGGAGCAGTTAAGTCAGTGCAGGTTTGGGTTGCTTTAGACAAAAGGAAGAAGTTCTTTACTTTGAGGGTGGTAAGACTCTGACACAGGTTGCCCAGAGAGGCAGTAAATGCTCTGTCTCTGGCAGTGTTCAAGGCCAGGTTGGACAGAGCCTTGGGTGACATGGTTTAGTGTGAGGTGTTCCTGCCTGTGGCAGGGGTTTGGAACTGAATGAGCTTAAGGTCCTTTCCAGCCCAGACCCTTCCATGATCTCTGCATTAAACACTAACACCATGTGTGATGGAGGCACAGTATTTGTACTGCAGCTGCTTAAGAAGGCTCATTCTTGGGACCAAGTCTGGTTTTGAATGTAGAGCTGCACATCCTGCTGGAGGTGGGAAACCTGATGACATGTGCTCCTTGTGTGACTTCTAGAAGCTGGGCTCCTCCTAAACTTCAGTGCAGTTGCACAGCCAGGCCCTTGTATGGCACATAGCATCACTGCATCCCTCAGGCCATGGGCTCACTGTGTCTGTGTGTTACATGGATTTAGAAAGGTGACTTCATCTGCTGAGGCCTGAGCTTTACAGAAGCCTCATGTGCAGTATGGTACCTGGTAATAATTTGGGTCACTTATCCATGCTCTCTGTTCTTTTAA
>JASSUY010021881.1:0-13697 GCA_032466535.1 Forpus xanthops
TCCCATTTCCCCGGGACTGGGGAAGAAAGAGGGGGGGGGTGCACAGAACTGTTTGAGGGGCCTCAAACTACGACAGTCCCAAATGTGGCAAGCCTGTTTTGAAAGGTCTTCATTGGAAGGTTCTCAGGGTGTTAAGAATACTTGCAATGTCTCCATTGACTTTCAGCTTTTCTTTGAGGGGCTATTTTTAATGCATAATAAGCAGCCAAAAGGAGACCAAGTCTCTGCAGGGTTGAGAAAAAAGCACCAGTTCCTCTCCTTGCAGCACTGCAGGTATTTTGGGCACCAGTGTACAAAGGAAAAACTCTTTGGCTTCTGCTTTTTGTGCTCTGTCCCTTTTCAGTCTCCCACATCCCCGACTCCATGCCAGGCTTTGGTAGGGAAACAGCGTATTGATTGCGATGCAGGCAATTAAATGGTGTTAATGAAGTTCAAACAAGTGTTATCATAAGCTTGGCAGCATGAAGAGAAATGAAAGGTCAGCCACAGCCCTTTGTCATCTTTCCGTGTGGTGCTGAATGCTAATGAGACAGTCCAATTAGAACAGGCTCCCCTTTGTATTGCTTGGGGATTGCATCAAATGCTCCCAAGTTCTCCAGATTTCTAGGCTCAAAGGGGACATTTGAAGTAAACTTGAAAAGATGCAGATATGAGGCTGCTCTAATGTAAATTCAGCAAAGCCTATGGAGTTTTACTAACCGAAGTCAGATGAGAATCTGGTCCATCATTCCCATTCTTTTCCTCTTTTTTCAATAGCCTCATATAATGATAATTGAAAAGCCTCCACTTTGTTCTAGAACTATAGCCTGACTCTTCATGGCTTCAACAAAAGCCAAATAACCTGTCCCCATTTCCTGGGTTAATTCTCCTGCCTCAGTCAGGCCTCATCTTCTGCCACAGGAAACCCAAGTTGTGGCTGCACTTCCATACTTATAAGCAGTGTGTTTTCCCTGTGAAAGAGCCCTGGGGATGTAATTTGAATGCTGAACCCGGTTTTGCACAGGAGGCAGGATTTCTCAGTGGGATTGTTTCAGCAGGCAGCTCACCTCTCCTTCCAATAGTATTAAAAAGTGCTGTTGAAATCAAACTCCCAATTGACTATTATGTAGATGTAGACCATTGGTCAGGCCAGAATCTGCAGCTGTTCCCTTTCCAATGTATATTCACAATCTAAGGAGCAGGAAAACCAACCTTTGACTGGAGGAATGTACTTTCACCCATGCCTGCTTCTTATGGCAAGGTCATTCCCTGCGCTGAGTTTTGTAAGTCCTAAAGGCACACTTCGTGCTGAGGAAGCAGCAGTGGCAAAGGGTTGGAGTAACCCATCTGAGCTACCATTGCAACAGACCTGTTAGAAGAGAGAAGGCTGTCTTTACTTCAGAGTGCCTTCAAGATGGATTACGATCTACCACTGCCTAATTGCCCTCTTATAGCTTCGCCTTCATCAAAGAAGTCCATTTGATTTCAGGTTCTTCTGATTTACTCAACTACTTCTTAAACTCCCTGACTGAAGATCTTTTTATCTTATGATTTGCCCTTTGAAGAAGTCTAGTGGTCTTGAAGGATGCCATCTCCAGCTGATACTGACTACGGAAATAGCTCCAACCAGCATTGGAAGCCTTTGGATTTGGAATAACTCCCTCAAAGTAGACATGCAGAATGGAGAAAAGGAATTCATTAACTCAGGCTTGAATTGAATTTATATTTTATTCATTCTTGATGAATTTTTTCCTTTGATCTACCACAGCATCCAGGTGCCATTGCCTTGAGTCAGTGGAACTGACACACAGGAACATCGGCAGGGCAGAAGCCCAAACCATATCCCAAACCCCGCATTCTCCCCTTGGTCTTCAGTGCAAGTTGTCAGATATCAGTGCAGATAAAAACCCAGTGCAAGGTGGGGACAGAAATCCAATGATGTTTACTCACAGTGGGAGGAGTTATATATCTCATTTGCAAATCCAGTTGTTTGGGAAAACTTCCAGGGAAATACAACATCTATTGCTGAAGTTCACTGGACAGAGAGGATTTAGCTCCCAAAAGTCACAAAGGGAAATCAATACTGGAACAATAAAATGGAAGCTGCAGCCATTTGTTCATCCATAAAGAAGCCCTGTTCTCCACCTACATACCTCAGTTCGTCACCCAAATGTGCCACCTCCAAAGATAAAAATCAACAGTGTTCATACGTAAAACAAAGTATTTGCCCACAAAAACCAACCCCCCAACGCATGCAAGGTTCCTAAAGCATCACTAGAGTATGACTTCGTATTGCCGGTGCAAGCTTGATTTCTATATCTCAAATATCTCTTTTCCCCTACCCAGGACAACCCAGCAATCAACCTCAAAACATACTAAGAAACCTGGACACAGTATCAGAAGTAGGTCATAATTAAGCAAGACAGTAAGAGCTGTACAGGTTGCCTAGAAACTACATTTTCAGAGGTGTTTAACCACCTCTAAAAATAATCGTCCAGACAAACCAGAGAGCAATGGAAGCATCACTGTAAATATGTCACCTCATGCTGGGTAGGGGACAGAGCTCTCCTTTCACAGTGTAAGAGAAAATCATCCCCACCAAGGAAACACAGTGGTTGACAGCAGTGTCCTACAGTAGCAGAGGTCTCATATAACCCGCATGACATGGCATCAAGAGACAGTGCCTGTGAAGTCATCCAGACAAATCATTGCTTAAAACTGGATGGTATTGCACGGGAATGATCTGTTAGATAAACTCGTCTTGCTATTTACAGAGTAGTAATCATTCTCCATCTGTGCAGCTCCCAAACCTGTCAATAACACCAAGTAAAGTGTAGCATATTGGAAAACAAAGCACAGATCAACTTCTGCAAGGCTTGCTCCAGCAGACAGGCTCCTGCTGAATGGAGTGCAAGATGTGCTGTCCGCTTGTCCTGCAGGAAATCAGGCAAACTGAAGCCCCTATGTGCTGCAGGAATAGTTGTTTTGGTTGCATTCCCTGTAGAGAATGTTTTGGCAGGCACTGACCTTCAGTGCAGATTGAACAGAACATTGAGCTGTATCTACAGGTCTTGCAGATGTGGATTAAATGCTCAGGAAGACCTCTGACCTTCCAGAAAATACCTGCAGAGCTTCATGCACCAGGCTGTCAATCTTATGGCATCTCTTTCAAAGCACAGAAGAGCCTTCAAGGAAAGATACTGGGCTTGGAATAAGGGGAGATAATTCTATGACTCTTGGGATCTAGACAGCATGAAGACTGTGACAATGATGTAAGAACAGCAAACCACTTCTGGTCTGTGTGGAAAGACTTAGAAGTAAATGTATTTCACAGGGCTCAAAGGCATCACCTCTCCTTCCTTCCTCCCTCTATCACTTCTCAACAGTTTCTCCTCAAGAGAAACAATGACAGCAAATACCTTCAGTTCACACCTCTAATTAAATTTCCATCTCTGCTGCAAGGGACATGGGAATAAAAGGCTAACAACAAGCTTTCTACTTAGGCAATAACCAAAGAGAAAATGCCCAGAAGCAGCTACCAAAAGCAATACTTACGATGCCTCCTACCTCCATCCGTGAAGCAGGGCCTCATTGTACCATTTGCTTATGGCATTCCTGTTCCTAGAGCTAAACTCACCTTTCCACCCAGTTCTTGTAGCTGGGGATATCCTTGGCATAGAGAAGCTTGTTGGAGGGTGAGTCTTTGCCCAGCCGGTGCTCTGAGGTTGAACAGGAGTCCATGAAAGTCTGAGCCACTACAGAGAGGCAGGCATCCGTGATGCTGTTCTTGTGGATATCAAAGACAAACTGGGGGTTCTTGATCATGTTCACCCAGAACCGTAATGGCAGGCTGTGAGAGAGGTGGGAGAGGTGAATCAGTCTTTGGTTCACAGGCTTTGTTATGTGAGGTTGCAATGGTGAATGGTAGATGGGAATCAAAGGTCATGGTGTGGAGAAAACGACTCTAGGATAAGCACTGATATACAATATATTCCTCCCTTACAGAACTCTGAGGATGGCAATGGAATCTCCTTGGGGTGGCTTTTGTCCCTTTTGTTATCCTTAGAAATCAGATTTTGTCAGTCTTAATGCCATCTTACTGAAGTTTCATATAAATTAACAGGATTGTTGTTGAGGCAATGAAAATTACTCTTAGATTCTCTACAATAGGTTGTAAAGATGCACTTGTTGGCTGCTTCATCAAACACTGGATCTGCAAAACTTATGGTGAACTTCTGTCTTTGAGAGACATTTTAGCCCTGATAGCAACCCCATGGGAAAACAGGTAATAGAGCTCCCAAGTTGAGACTAGGAGCATTAATGGTACATACTCTGTGCTGTGGAAACTATTCACTATCACACTTCACAGCTTAAGCCCAAGTCCAGGTATGATCCCAGCATGAGACAGTCATTAAGTGATAGGGAAAACCCTGTTGCCTCAAGACAAAAAAGGAACTGGGAAATAAGTACTGCAACCTTTGAAATGAAAATGTATCTGCCCTAACCAAGGAAATGTTATTCCAATTGTAATCCAAAGCCTTATTTTCCCTCTTTTTTCTCAAAAGAGCAGTTCATTTGTACGAGATGCCCTAACCAAGGAAATGTTATTCCAATTGTAATCCAAAGCCTTATTTTCCCTCTTTTTTCTCAAAAGAGCAGTTCATTTGTACGAGATGCCCTGAGGTATCTACCTCCAGCCTTCGCCTCGAGCCTTTTTGTCAGGGCAAATGCATTTATATGATCATGGCCTAGGAAATGAGATGTGTCACTGATCAGTGAAACTCTTCTCTGTCTGACAGGTAGATTGTTAAGTCTACCTTCAGTGTTGTTAAGTCTACCTTCAGTGTCTGCACTTTCCCAAGAGGAAGTTATTCTTCATCTTAACAAATCCACCTGATGCTCAGGCTAAACTCCCCAGTTTCTCAGTTCCTTCCCTTTGCTCATTGCCCCCATGTGATTGCAGCACCAAAAAGAATTCAATTCCAAGTCTGATATGTTTTGGGTAACAGATGGCAGTCCTGACAGAGGGATGACACCACGTTTTCCTTCCTAAACCACTGTGTGCCCTCCTGGGCCAACAAAATCACAGAAGGAATGTAAGGAAAGCCTCACACAGGTAATCCTATCAGCCAAACTCAGACGTGGGAGATGCTGGCAATGAGTTGATGGAGTTGAGGATGAGGGGAACATTTTAGGCCGGGGATGGAGGCTCATCAGTTTGGGCTATTCAGCCTGGAGAAGAGAAGCTGTGTGGAGACCTCATATCAGCTTTCCAGGATCTGAAGGGGGCTGCAAGGATGTTGGAGAGGGACTCTTCATCAGGGACTGTAGTGATAGGACAAGGGGTGATGGGTTCAAACTGAAACAGGGGAAGTTCAGGTTAGATATAGGGCACAAGTTCTTCCCTGTGAGGGTGCTGAGGCGCTGGCATAGATTGCCCAAAGTGGTGAATGCTCCATCCCTGGCAGTGTTCAAGGCCAGGCCAGACGGAGTCTTGGGCAACATGGTTTAGTGCGTGGTGTCCCTGCCCATGGCAAGGGGGTTGGAACTGGATGATCTTAAGGTCCTTTCCAACCCAAACCATTGTATGATTCTGTGATCTGCTGGGAGATGAGGTGGATGAATGAACCACACAGAACTTCTGCAGGTGTTTGGATGGCAAACACGGCAGTGAGGTTGAGCAGAGAGTGCATGTATGTGTGTACAGCCACAGAAGGGGCTGAGAGGGATGATGTCCCTAGCTGGGAATAATGAAGCCCATGATGTGACTTTGGGTTAATTTAATTTGATTGAATAGATTTCTTCACACTGCCCCTTTTCCCTCATACACACACACTCTGCCTTTCCCTGCCTCCCCTTAAATAAACCTCCTGCTCATTTAGTCTGAGTGGCTGCAATCAGCCTTAGATTAGTGCCGCAGATAATGTTAATAATATGCTAATGTTTCATTAGTTGAAAGCCTCTTTGGTGCATGGGGTTTCTTTTTTTATGTCGCTGCGCTGGGATGATCTGCCATCAGCATGACTGGTAAAAGGAAAACATGCATGAGCTGGGAGCCCCATGGCTCTCCTCTGCTCTTCCTTTTATAGTCCCTGTATTTGCACAGGAGAAGGGGAGGGAGCCATTCTCCAGGGGACTCTTTCCAACAGGGAGACACAGCAGAGAGGAGCTGCAGAGATCTTTTCTTGCCATTGAAAAGCTTTTCTGGGCTGTTCCATTGCATGTGTAAAGAGAGGCTGCTGCCTGGCAGCTAGAGCAGGAGGCTGATGTCACACTGTCACTTGCTCACATCCACTTCCAGAGCCTTTAAGTGCTTAGTACCATTTGAGATGCTTTCATGGCTTCCAGTTGCCAGCCCAGGAGGGTACAAGTCTCCTGTGGATGCTCCACATTCCCTGTGGATGCCTGGGTACCTTAATATAGGTATTGCCTATGTGTAGGCAAACACTGCAGCTCAAGCATCCCACTGACTATAGTCGGAATTCAAACACCTAGTCTAGATGAAGACAGTGGTGCAAAATCCTCTCCCATCCTTCCCTAGGTATTCCTATGGGTCAAACACTTTGCCATTTTCTCCATGAGGCCCCTCATAAATACTGTTATTCCCATGTAATCCAGGCCAAAATGGATCTGTTTAACAAAAGCACTTCATCCTTGAGAGCATCCTTTAGATTCTAGGATCTTCAGACTTCCACATCAGCTTGGGAAGACTAAGCCTGGTGCTCTGAACCCTACTCCGATCCTCAGCTCCTGCAGCAGCCACATCCCAAACCACATGTCCCTCTACTCTCCTTCCAGTCCAGAACATGGTGCAGTGTAATACTGGGATGTCCCACTCACCAATTGCTCTTCCAGGTGTGCCGCACGTGGGGGTCATGGATGTTGTGCTTGTCAGCCTGCTCATCCAGGAAGTCAAACATGTATTTGATAGCCAGGGGAAGCGCACTGCCACGGTGAGCAGTGCTGAAGATGGTCTCAAAAAGGTCATCTACAAACTTCTGGAGGGTGCCCTGTTAGGAGAAGGAAGGGAAAAAGAATGTGAGATGCCAAGTGGGAAGAGGATGTTGAATTCTGGTAGCACACTGAAAGCAGAGCATGTCTGTGCGTCAGGCCCAGAAAGTGTGATTGAAAAGTGGGAGCCATCTAATACCTGTTAAATGTGGCATGAGTTGGAAATTTCAATACAGATGTTCTTAAGCAGGCACATGCATCTTCACAATATCTGCTACTTCTGGTTAGCAGCCAGATGCAGTAGTACAAGTTGCTACCTGCCCTCTTTTCAGAGCTATAGTAGATACCTTGCCTTATCTCAAGTCTATGGTGATGGAGAGGTCTTGATTTGTTTCCTTTCCTCTGCATCCCATCCTCAATTGCTTAATGCATGCATGAGACAAAATCTGACCACTTTATATACTGGCTTTCTTCCAAGGCTAACTCTGAAGCTGGGAATAATAGTCAGATGTCTGTAGAGCAGAGGAGAAGGTGTCATTGAGACAAATGGGACAAGAGTACCTGATGGAAGATGGCTGGTTTATATGTGAGTACTATAATAAATAACACAAACTTCATCTTAAGCCCAAGAAGCCTCATTTTTTAATACCCATTGGCACTGGACTGGCACAAACTATAGAAGCAATGAGCGAATGTATCAGGCACTGCTCTGCAGCCCTCAGTAATGTCCACTGCAGAGACTGCAGAGGTATTATGCTCCTCTGCAAGCAGAGTCCCAAGACCCATGGTGGAGGACCACCTGATAAGGTGAGGACTGCCGACCTTCAGCAAGAAGCTGGAATACCAGAAGATAACCAGGCTTGGAGCAGGGGAAAGCTGATGGTCTGTGTTAACCACAGGAGCTGCAGCCTTGGACAGAGGTGGGGTTGTGGAACCAGGCTAGGTACACCTTCCCTGCTGACTGTGGGGTTCTAGCCCATGTTTGAACCCCTGCTCCACCCCCAGTGCTTCATAAGCATTTACATACGAACAAACCATAAAATAACTGCTAAAATACCCCAAAATCAATCAAGCCTCCACCAAACAATAGGCAAAATTTCCTGGTCTGAGAAATAAACCCCTCCCTTTTCCCTGCAGGCCCAGGAAAAAGGAATTCTTACAGGAAACAAAGCACCAGGTTCTACCACAGCAGCTCAAGTTTACACTGCGCTAACAAACACTCCATTAGAAAACTGGTGTCTCTTGCTGACTCCCCACTTGATTTATTCTTTGGGAAGCAACCAGAGGTACCTTTTGCTAGTGTGAACTCCTGCAGGGCAAATCAAGCCCTGCAGCACATGTCTGACTCAGAAAGGGCCCCCCCCGGGGGGAAACCTTGCTGATCTGACATGGAAGAGCTGCCCTTAGCTTCAGTTTCTGGAAGGAATTAGTTCTTTGCATGCTCAGCCATACAAAACACAAAGAAAACCTCTGAGGCTTTTAGGCAAGAGGCTCTGGGTCTCTGAGGTCAGGGGTTTACCAGAACAAAAATCATTGTCAGCTTAACTAAGTATTCCCTGGGATGGCATTGCCAGCAATTGCTCTCTTCCCTCTTTCTTTCTTTCAAATGGTCATGATGAGACACGAAAATTGCACAGCCCAAGAGAGGATACAATAAACCCTCAGCCTTCCTGCTGTCTCTGTTGTTGTGCCAGTTTCACAGCTGCTTTCCTGCCACCTCCACAAAGACATCTTAACCAAAACCCCCAGGTGTTGAGTTTGTGATCCAGAAAGCAAAAGGGATTCAGTGGTGGGGTAAGGGCTGTATCCCCAGAGAGTGTAAATCAGCACGGTCCAGTGCTCGCTGGTTTCCACCAGCTGGGGCCTGTGCCCCGGGGAGCATCGTTGGCTTTTACATTGTGTGATCCATAAAAGCAGCTTGATGCCAGGGAGCTGGGCATGTACCAGGCACTTCATCTCCAGCTCCTACTGCAATGAAGACAGACTGAGAGATGCTGCAGGGAGAGTCAGACATAAGAGGTAAAATGAGTTGAGGAACTGTATGGTAGGACTTAGGCATGCGATGGAGATGGGAAAACTCGGATGGAGATTGCGTGAGCACATGAAATTGGGGTCGTACCCTGACAAGAAATTATGATAGTCAAAACTGGAGAGAAGGGAGAAGATTGGGTTGTTTGATCGCTGCTTGGTTTAACTCTGTTCAGAACAGGGTGAGATAACACTGTGATCAGGCACACGCGAGCCACAGCTGCCCTGCAGTTTCCACTTGTGGGATGCATTGAGATAACTCCTATGTTAGAGAGATTTGGGCACAGAGGTGTTCTGTGCTGCACAGGGAGTCTTTCTCTGATCACAGTGCCTTCCTCCTTACCTGCTCTAGTCCCTGCTTTGGTGCAAAAGAAGGTTGTTTCCTTTTCATTAATGCAGCCTTTTACAAGGAGACCACTACTTACAGGGTGCAATCATAGAATAGTCAGGGTTGAAAAGGACCTTAAGCTCATCCAGTTCCAGCCCCCTGCATGCGCAGGGACACCTCCCACTAAACCATGTCACCCAATCATAGAATCATGGAATGGTTTGAGTTGGAAGGGACCTTAAAGCTCATCCAGCTCCAACCCCTGCCACAGGCAGGGACACCTTCCATAGAGCAGCTTGCTCCAAGCCCCTGTGTCCAACCTGGGCTTCAACACTGCCACGAACGGGGCAGCCACAGCTTCTCTGGGCACCCTGTGCCAGTGCCTCAGCACCCTCACAGGGAACAGCTTCTTCTAATACCTAATGTAAAAGAGGAACTAAATGTAAACTCAGTCAACCACTTTTTCCTACACTTCCATAGCACCTTTAGAGGTGCGTCACGTGGAGAATAGTCTTGGGCTGAGACGGAAGAAGGTGAAAAGGCCTGAGATGTTTTGTCCATCTCAAAGAGAGCCAGCTACAGCAGGAACTGGCCATTCCCTTCCTAGGGGAGGGTCAGTGTGGTGCTGAATGGCAGTGAGTCATTTTTGTGCAGGCAGTTGTGCCCATGTAGAAGGCCATTTTCCAGCATTTTGGAGAATATGCATTGAGCAGATGGGATCTTGTCAACTTCCCAACATTGTCTTTGTCCTCTCTGCAGAGGTATGGTCCAGCTCTGATGTGTGAGATGTGTCAGGAGATTCAGTTCAGGATGTCCCTGCTCTGCCTCTACCACAGTTAAGCTTTATTTTCTCTTTGGAGACCCTGGGTTTTCCATGTTACAGTGGAGATGAGAATTTGACTCTGCTTGCTCTCCTTGAAGCTGGCTATCTATTAGTAACATTATGGTCTATTTAATCCCCTGCCAGTTCATCAGTACAAGGATCTTTACGGGCCAGAGGAATGGTGGAGAATGAGGGCTTGTGCCACGAAGCACTCCTCTTGCCCTATTTTCCTTCTGCTCTTCTCTTTTTATCCCCTTTCAGCATCCTTTGAGCAGCCTCTCATGTCTCATAGGCAAGAATTTCCACTGCAGCCTTTAAAACAACATTTCCCACCCTCTTCTCTGCCCTCCCCATTTACCTTGGTGGCAAGTAGTCTCGTCAGGTAGATCTCAGAAACCATCTTGCTGCCCCGGTCACCCTCTTTCTGGTCACCATGTTCATGGTTCTTCACCAAATGCCACATCTTGACTCCGCTCTCAAGATCAGGGGTAATCATGGGTGTGCGGGAACGGAGGCTGTCTGGGCTGCCTGTGTACCGGATCATGTTTTCTGCAAGGAGAATGGTGTGTCAGCCCTAGTAGCAGTAAAATTGGGATTAACAGGTTCCACCAAGGAAATATGTTGATGACATGTCACATAGCAGGAGGTTTTCATCAGACAGGCAAGAAGAAGACTTCTCTCTGGGTTTGGTAGGAGGTGCCTCTCATTCAGTATATAGAGTAGATGCTAATGCAAATGCTGCTGTGGGGCTGAGACAATCACAGCTGGTGAGTGATTTGAAGACCTGAACTAACACCTTCCCCTGGGGAGATGTTAGTTCAGGTCTCCAAAGTGCAAAGGCTGTACCTAGTACAGCAATGTCCCTGCTCTCACAAGCTCTGCATTTCCATGTTAGTGTTAAACATATTTTCATCAACCAATTCATAACATTAGGCAACAAGGGTATGTCTTCTGGTGAAGTTACAATGTGAGATGGAGAAGTCCCCCAAGTAGCTGTATGGGCCAGGTTTTATTATCAAAGCTTTGTCTTATGGCTGATTTGCTGAGCAAAGACAAGGGATGCCAGCCAAGTCAGCTATGATGTAAGTGCCTATGCTGTTAAATTAAGCAAGGCTCAAAAACTTACTTTCAGTTGCCCATGCTCTTATCACATTTCCTGGTGAAGCTTTGACCTGGGACAACCAGGACTGTCAGTGTCAGACACTGCCCAGGACTTGGTCAGGGGATAGTACCAGCTACTCATAGTAACAAGTATGTTTAAGTAACACTTGGCTTACCAAGTGCTTTACCAGTGGTATAAACACCACTTGCTTTAAGTGCTTAGTGGTATGGACATTAGCTATACCATGCTATGCTGATTAGCATTATAGCCAGAAAACAGGCCCTGGCCTTTCTGCATAGTAATATCTATGCAGCTAACATGCCTGTTGCCTAGCTCCCCATACCCAGCCTTAGTAGGAGGTACCTCCACTCCCTCCTTTGGTATTAAAGCAATCTGTAACTTCTACATAACCATAAATCCAAATCTATCCTCTTTACTCCCAACTCCAAATCTTGTTTTGACAGGAAGAAAACCAGAACTTCAGGTACACCCATACAAATTTCCTCTTCAAGAATACCTTTAACCTCCAAATTTTATCTCCCTTTGCTTCTGAGTGATGGCACAGAGCATTCCTCTCTCCCTGACCTTCCAGCAATGCTGCAGGTAGAGTCGTTCCCAACCATAATAAACAGAAGAGTATTGCACCTTCTTGTAGCAAGATCTGAATCAGCCTCATTAACGCATTACCAATCTCTCCATCCTAATTATCAGATGGAATATCCTTCTTCCTCTCTGGATCCTGTTTTCTTAATTGCAATTAACAATCACTTCTGACCCACTGCATCTTCTCCTCCCCCTGCACTCTTCCTCACTCCCTCCTCCTGAGGAATCAAATGGCAGAAGAATTAAGGAAATCCAAGAGAAATTAACCCCCCTCAGGTCTTCCTTTCAAAAGGTCACTGTATCTTTCAGTAATTGCAACAGCATGGCAAAAAGGATGAATATTAATAAGGTCTGGTAGATTGCTTGTGTCCTTGGAGGAAGAGAAGGGGGCTCCTCTGGACATTGAGTAGCCATGCTTTCCTCAGGCTAAAGGGAGTAAGAAGGACTGGAGTGGCTTTGATAAATTAAAAGCTAGCAATAAACTGATATGACAGGTCCATGCAGGTTAGAGAGTGGTTCGTGTGATTGTCTATTAGAAGCATTTTGCTTTGCCATCTGGTATCACCATGTGAGGCACATCCTGGCTGGAATTCTAGCACGGGGGAGAAAGGTGTGTGATGGTGTGGGTGAGACTCAGGTCTCTGTCTCTACTGAAGAATTTCTACCTGCTCTCTGCTTCACAGCTGTTTCATTCTCAGTTATCTCATGGGTAAAGTGGGAACAACAATCCACTGCCTTCATGTACCGTGCTATAAGACTTCAGTAAGCCATTTTTATTGTCATTCCAGGTAGAATTCACTTGGGACACACCACACACACTGAGATACAACTGTAGAAAGGCTATGTCCTATGTAGATTGTGGTTGCTCATCTGTGTCACAGATTCATCTTCAAAACAGGCTTTTACCCACTAGAACAACTGAGCTCGTAGTGTGCTATGTTTCTCTCTTGCCTTTCCCTATGCGAAGTCTAAGAGTGAGATTCAGTGACCCAGAATACAGACAGATAATTATGTAGGCTCCTCCTTTCCTTAATGAGGGAGGAGAAGAGTCCCCAAGAGCAATCCAAACACTTAGACTGACAGCTTGGATCAGATGCCGAAGTTTTAGATGGCAATGTCCTCTCCTTCTACTATCCTCAATAAATCTTGTCAAGTAGTTATCTGCCTATTATTCTTTCTGCTGGTGCTTAGTGTCTTGCAACCACCATGATGTTTAGGATCTCTTGTTCAGTGCTCTTCCAACCCATATCAGCACACAAATCCTTACCATACTTGCTGGCGGATGTCCGAGAGACTGTGGAGTTGTTGACTGCATTGTAGGCAGTGACTTGCTTGGAGACTAAAGCTACCACAGATCCATCTGGCACCTGTAGAGAAATAGGGACTTTGACAACAAGCTTCTGAAAACTGGCTGAGGGGCGTGCTGAGGACAGCAGGAATTCAAACAGCAGGAACTGAGCAGTAAATCAGTGCCACCATAGGCAGGACAGTAGCCTTGGCCCAAAGCTTTAAATGCTTTCTTCAGTGGGGCTACTAACAAAAAAGAGACAAAATCTCTTGCTACACCACTAGAAGCCTGTATGTGGGCAATAGGACAACTGATGTCAAAGAAGACTCTGCTCCATTCAGGTCCTGATTTAAAGCCCAGTGATGAGAGTGAGTCTGCATTAACTTCAGTAAAGCAGACAGTAGGTTCTTCACAAGGAAGCTCTAATGGAGAACAGGATCATAAGAAGAATAAAATCATCTGAGCTGTTTCAAACACCAAGGATGGGCTGTTCCATAAGGATGTGTCATGGGTTCAGCAGCAGCAGTCATTTTTCTTTAAGTAGTAGCTGGTGAGCACTGTGTTTTGGATTTTTGGCTCGGGAACAGTGCTGATA
>JASSUY010021883.1:0-18939 GCA_032466535.1 Forpus xanthops
TTCTTTACTGTAAGGGTGGTGAGGCACTGGAATGTGTTGCCCAGGGAAGTTGTGAATGCTCCATCACTGGCGGTGTTTAGGATCAGGTTGGACATAGCTTTGGGTGACATGGTTTAGTGTGAGGTGTCCCTGCCCATAGCAGGGAGGTTGGAAGTAGATGATCTTAAGGTCCTTTCCAACCCTGACTATTCTATGATTCTATGATGCTCTTTGTGTACTCAGAAGGCAGAGGCCATAACTGAGATATGCAGGTACCAACTACTTCATTTCCAGGCATCTTCCTCACAACATCCAAGGTAAATCTTGTGTTTGGGCTGCTTTAGATCCTCAGTTTGGGATGAAGTGAATCCCACCTAAAAAGGGAGCACTGCCAGCACTGAGCTGAACACTGATGGATTTTACCATGGGAGCTTTAACTTGCTTCTGATTTTAGTCTTAGCACTAAGCAGGATGTAACATGTAAGAACTTTCAGTGAGGTGTTTCAATGGGCTTGCAAGAAGGTGATGTGCTGTTCGGTTTTCTCATTTAAACTGAAAAATGCATTCACTTTTAAGAATGAAATGGTAAAACTGAAGAAATGAAGCTTGGGGATTCCTTCTGCTGCATCTTACTGATTTCAGCTCTGAAGGGAAGTGACTGAGGAAGCAGAAGGACTCCACTGTGTATGTCACACCTTTGTTGCCTTGTGGGACCTGTGCAAGTAAAGCTGGGCTCAGAATCTGGCCCGTCCTTTCCAATTTTCTTTCCTCCCATTTAATGTGGCTTCATGCCAATTCTCCCCTTTTAACCAAAAAAAATATTAATGCTCTAACTAACAAAATTTATTTAGAAGTGGAAATTCTGTTCTGAAGTAGTGGATATGAAAACCAGAAGCAGGTAAATCTCTGCCTAGTTGGTAACTGGTTTGGTTTTGTCAGTTCTTGAAGACAATAGTAGCTAGGGGTTCATTAGGTATTAGAAAATCATCCTGTCAGTACAGTATGGTGGGTACAAGTCTGAATCTTCTGAATTTCCATGTCATTGTGTTTCTAAGATACTGTTACAAATATTTTGCAGTCTTAAATAGCTTAAGGGTGAATAAGTCTCACGTCAAGGCACAGACACTATTTATTCTATTTTTAAACCCTCCATGCTCTCTGGTACTGAGCTGTTAATGATCTTTTTGGTTGCTGTGATTTCCAATAAGCAATAGTAAAATTATATACTTTTCATCTTACCACCTCAGGAGTCTGAACTCTCCTGAAGTTCCGTAGATCACTTGAGTGCATTTATATTTTCCTATGAAGTTTTCAGAGCAAGCAACATTTTTTTCCCCTTTTGCAACTGAAGAAACTTTGTCTTAAAATTTATACGGATTCCATTCAAACTCTGCCTCAATTCTTTGCACATTTGAGTACTATTTATTCCATGACCAAAAACAATGTGCCATTTTTAGTCCAGCACAGAAAAACCAACATTCTTTTTTTAACCTACTTCTTTTTTTAGCCCAGCAGGACTTTTGTGCAGAAGAAACTACTAATGTGGCTTCTTTGTAATTTTAAGCTCCTTCCTTAATAATACCATGCACACCACCTGAGTCAAGGCCACCTGAAGCCCAAGGAAGTATTTCTTTTGATTCCCATTGACTGCAGGGCACCTTACATGACATTGCTCCTTGATAAGTTACAATAAGAATTTGTGACGCTTGGTACTTTCATAACGCAGAGTGTCAGGTAAAGCCAAAATCCATTCATTCAGCTGAGTTGTGCAAGCAGCAAGGAAGTTGTACTACTTTCCATGAGGTAAACGACTCAGAAAAATCAAAGGCATGATACAGTCACGTGAACTTCATTCCACAAGTTTGAAAGTTTTGAGGTCAGAGCTTTCATTTTTCTGTGGGAAAAAAAAATCATGCCCAAATGTATCCATATGGATGCTCATGAGAAAAGGAATCAAAATATTTAGGGGAATTCTTGTGTTGAACAAGTTTAACAGTGTAACAAATCCATTTTTCAGAGCAAGAGTTAATTGTGGGTATTAAGACGCCTTCCTTAGAGCAAAAGAAGAGGTTATTCCTTGGTTTTACTTCTAAATGAAAAAAAAGTGTTCATCTTCTCTAGTTGAAATATAAGAATGGAGGCTAGGGAAAAGATGCAAATAGGGAAAGGAACATCATCAGGTCATCAGATGGCTTTTGCTCAGGTTTTTGTTGATATTTTGTTCAGATGGAAGGAGTTGGTCATGGAATCATAGAATGGTTTGGGTGGGAAGGGACCTTGAAGCTCATCCAGTTCCAATCCCCTGCCAGGAAATGTTGGAACTGTTCTGAACAGAGACATGTTCCTCTAGACCAGTGTGCTTCAAGCCCATCCAGCCTGGCCTTGAACACTTCCTTTAGAAGGAAATGGTTGAAGAGTAAAAGTGAGCAAACTCTGACATCAGTGAGGGCTTGGTGACTGTGCCTTTCCCAGTGATGTACTGAGCTGCAAATAATAAGATCTTAGGCAATTAAAATTAATGGTTCCTCCAGGACGCACTTCTTTTAAACATTGATCAGAACAACATATATAAGCTCTCACACAGCTTCCAACATTGAAGTTGGTTCCCAGTTGGCACAAGGCTTTTGGTTCTGTAGTAGGTAAGTCTCGTAAGTCCCAAAGGTGATGTGCAGGCAAGTGGTTGATGTGCGTGTGCTGCCTGCTTTAAACCATTTTTGTGGCACAGTGCTCACAAGCTTGAAATTCCCATCTGTCCTGGTAGGAGCATGTAATTGGATGAGCAGCTCACATTTCTTAATGTTAATCTTCAAAAGACATCTGTAGGTAAAGAAGGTAGGTAATTGGAAGTAGTCAGCCATCAAGTGGGAAAGTATTAAATCTTAGCAGACTGAGACTATTCCAAGTCTCCTTCATGAACTTCCTGGTCAGCAGCTTGGCAGTCTGGTGGGTTCTGGGCCACACTCCTAGAAGGATTTTACTCCACTCAGGCACCCTTGGGAGTGGGAGGGAGTTGGGAGCAGGGAAGGAACAGTGGAAGTCCTGAGAATAAGTGTGAATGTCAGTTACATCACCTTTATGTGTTCAAAGAGGAAAAGAAGTAAAACTGAGACTCGGTTCTGAAATTCTACTAATTCTCTTCCCTTGTCTTTTTGAATTTTACTTCTGAAACCAACTTTCTTTGCCTCTTTATGATGCTTAGTTTTTTGCTCTTACCAAAGAGAGGAGTAGAGCTAATCTGGTAATCATCTTGGGGTGGTCTTGTGAATAAGAAATGACAGGTAATCACTTCCAGGTTCAGGTACTTGGCAAAGATGTTGCGCAGGCTACTTGTGCTTTGAAAAGACTCACTCCAAAATTGGTAACAGCAAAGCCATATGTCTGCATGTATACTTGAGAGACAAGAGAGGGTAAGCCTGGGTCTGTCCTTTTTGCAAGTCACTTGATACAGGTGGTATCTCTTAACAAGAGATTTTCCAGAGAAAAAGAAATTGCAGGACATGATTCTTTTGAGGGCAGGCAAATAAAGCTGTTGTGTTTATGACTTAAAGAACCATAGAATCACAGAATGGTTTGGGTTGGAAAAGACCTTAAGGCTCATCTAGATCCAAACCTCTGCCACAGGCAAGGTGTCGTGGGTTCGGCAGTAACATTCATTTTTCTCCTTGGTAGCTGGTGCAATAACTCTTTGGTCAGTTTGGGTCAGCTGCCCTGTTTCTGCTTCCTCCCACCTTCCCCTCCTCCCTAGCAGAGCATCCTTGGTCAGACCAAAATATTCTAAGCCGTAACTGTAAACATCGGTGTTATCAGTGCTGTTCCCAGGTGAAAGTCGAAACCACAGCACTGCACCAGCTACTACGAAGGAGAAAACATGCTGCTGCTGAACCCATGACAATCCCCTATGAGTAACGAACCTACTCATATCCTGCGTCAGTGACTGCTTGTACAAAACTATTTATGTTTCAAAAGGAAATGAGGGATAATAATGGTACTGTATTCAAGCAGGCAAGGCACTCCCTGCCTAATTGAATTGGAAAGAAGCCTTCAAACTTCAATGACTGAGAGATAATGAGACATGGAAAATACTGTACTGGTACATGCTTGAGGGGAAGAACAGATAACCACCGATGTTTCCTCAAATGTGTGATTTCACTGCCAATCACAGATATCTAAGGTAATACTTGTTCTAAGGCAATGTATCCTTACCCTCTTGGTTTGTCATCTCCAGTCACTGTAATGAGTTGAGTTTAACTCAGAAATGCCATCTCTAGCAGCGTTCAGCACCAAGTTGGACAGGACTTGGAGCAACCTGGTCTAGTGGCAGGGGATTGGAACTGCATGAGCCTTAAGGTCCCTTCCAAACCAAATCATTCCATGATTCTATGAAATCAAGCAAGTATGACCATGCTTATTCCTTTATGTTTATTAAAGCAAAAATGTAGTAACTCTGGAAGACATTTAGAGGCCAGAATATTCGCTGGTCTGAAAAAAGGCTAGCTGCAGAGACATAACTGGGAAAAGATTACATTATTCACACTACTTTCATGACAATAACCAGGTCCAAAGCAGCGTCTGTTAATACAGAAGGGATTAATGCTGGAATATTCACAGACGTAAAAAATAAATCCCTGCCTCTCTTTTTCTAACTGCGAGTGCTTCTGTACTCGGTGAGGAAAGGTGAATTATTTGGGAGGATCGAGACCTGCGTATAGGAATATTTGCATGTTTGGAAGAAATACTTCCAAATGGTGCAAACTAATGCAAAAAGGACTGATGTTCTGCAAAATCATAGAATCCCAGACTGGTTTCAGTTTGAAAGGACATTGAGATCATCTAATTCCAACCCCCTTGCTATGGGCATGGACACCCCACACTAGACTATGTCACGTAATTAATTTTAAGTTATTCTAAACTTTTTTCTAGCTGCTCTGAATATTGTATTTTCCAAGGCAAAGAAGAGTGAAGAAAATCACCTCCATTTATTTTCTAACCAAGAAAATAAATTTTAACACGGTAAGTATTTGACTTTTCAATGTTTTTACTGGGCTTGGGAACTAGAAATACAGCAGCTCAGGGAAATAAAAAGAACAAATAAAGAACCTTTCAAGCCTGGCATCAGAACCACTGGATTCTTTGCCTGGATGAATAGAAGCTTCCAGTTCTATCTTAACTTAGTTGGTTTCATCCTCAGCCAGTCACAGAGCCCACCACTGCGTCATGGGACATGGTCCCAGCAATGGGTTTGAGAGTCAGTGGGCCGGAGGGAGTGTTGGACACAAATGACCTAAGCCCTGTGGCTCTTCCTCACCCTAAGGGAGGTATTTTGCTTTCAGATCCATGCTAGTATCTCTGCAGGGCTCTGTTATGGCACAGCAGAAGACAGGCATGTGGACATGCCTTGGTATAAGTTAACACAAGGTTTATCTTCAGGAGGAAATTGCTCAGAACACCTGCCTCACATGGGGATTCTAAGGCAACCCTCAGAGAATGGACACTTTCAGTCCTCTTCCCATGTCAGCTTAGACTAGTTTCAGCAGGAACTGAATAGAATAGTGCTAGAAGGGCCCCAAAAAGTTCTTCCCTGTGAGGGTGGTGAGGCACTGGCACAGGTTGCCCAGAGAAGTTATGGCTGCCCCATCCGTGGCAGTGTTCAAGGCCAGGTTGGACAGGGCTCGAAGTAACCTGATCTAACTGAAGGTGTCCCTACCTGTGGCAGGATGCTGCAACTGGATGGAACGGGTTCATTCCTTCCAATCAAACTGATTTATGATTCTATGGCTCAAAAGAGATATAATGACCATTCACTTCTGTTTGGGGAGGCTTATTTCACAACAGCATTCCTGTGCAGACAACTGCCATTTTCTGTTTTCTCTGTTCTTCTGTTTTTTTCAAGTTCTATATGGATGTTGCAGAGCTTCAGTAATAAATATGGTTTAGAAGAATGAAATGTGCTGGTCAAATGTATACACACAGCTTTACTGACATGTGAAATGTTTGTCTGATTTTGTACTTACATGGTACAACAAAAATTCACAACAAAAACAGATAGAAAGTCAAGTTTTAACTGGAGAAAATAAACAAAAGTCCACAACTTTCACCCTTCCCCTAAGGTTAAACTGATTTATTCTGCCAACAGTAATACAACAGACTTGTATCAACAGAATTCTATCAACAGTTCTTCTGTTTCAATATTAAGTTCCAGCATCTGTTAACAACTTACTGCTTGTTGTTACTTGGCCAGATCTTTTCTCTGTATACAACCTATTCATCCAGGAGTTCACTTTCTTTTTGATGCTTACTTACTTTTCCCACACCCTGCTTCTAATTTCCTCCCTTTCAACCCACAATAATTTGACATTTCTTATAGGCTCTTGTCACAGACAGTTTTCTCCTAGAATACTAAGTCTCTTCACAACTTTCTTTGCTAGAGCACTTCCTCCTGTGCTATAGCAACAGAGAGGTAATATGTGATAAAAGAAACATGGATAGATCAGTTAATTCACAACAAAAAAAGCTGTCTTTGCTGAAAACACTCATTTTCAGAGTTTGCAAACAATCGATGAGAGGAACTGGTAAGTGCATCAACCAATTTTAAGGAAATCAGTTTATTCACTGGAGGAGTAAAAAAGAAAGCAAGCTTCCTGATTTCCTTGAGAGGAAAATGTCAGTTATAATCAAAGAAGTGTACCTCAAAAGTGAAACAATTTCTCAGCACTGAGACAGGATAAAACATGTCTAAACTATGCCAAGAAGCTAGTCCAGCCTGAGTCTCAGAACTGTCAGGGGTGGATGTTTTAAATCCTCCCTGGGCTCTTTACTATAGATTTGTCTGATAAAGTTAGAAATGTTATCCAAGTGGCTTCATTTAAAACACTGTAGCTTCAAATACTCCAGCTTCTATCAACTTGGGTGACTAGAAACTGCACCCCATCATGTTTTTCATTACTCAGAAGGGCAAAAGTACCCCTCTCTCTACCTGCAGGACTTGGGAAACCAACATGCTATCCATCCACAGGGCTTGCATCAGATTGTTCTTATTATAATAAAGTGCCTTGAATTTTGGTGCCATGTCCACTGTATGGATGTTTCCCCCTTTTCTTCCACTTACTAAAAGAAGCAGCAAGTACCCCTTTGACAATTTGACCTCCCACTTAATTAGCCCAGCTGACCTATTAAGTATCACTAAGCAGCTTGTAAAGAAAGAGCAGTAGATCAGCAAGCTCTTGACTTGATTTGGGCTTCCACCTCTGAAGACACCTATTGACTTCCTCTTCACCCTACGTATTATTTAAAGAAACTACATTGTCAAGACTGTCAAGAGGCAATCACAGAATCACAGACTGGTTTGGGTTGGAAAGGACTTTAAGATCACCTATTTCCAACCCCTGGCTATAGACAGGGATGCCTTCCACTAGACCGTGTCACCCAAGGCTCTGTCCAACCTGATATAATCTGGATCCATTGAGTCTTTCACCTCTCTCTGCTGAGTGAAACTAGACAGGAGATCCTACAGAAGCACATCCTTTGCACTTGACAAACCCGGAGCAGAGCTTTAACCTCATGCAACTGGAGTGAATTAAGAGCAGTTCAATTTAAGCTTTAAACATATCAAAGTTACAAACATAGCAAATTTGAGCTTTAAACATATCAAAGGTAAGCAAAGTAGGTATGAAGCAGTAGGTATGTAGCTCAGAACAAAAGCAAACAAGAAATATATAGGTATTAACACTGGAAACTAACTCTAACCTTGCTAGGGGCCTCAGAAAAGAGAGACTACTTTGAGTATCTGTGTTACCATCTCTGATTTGAGCACACTGTGTACTGTGCTGAAGTAGCTCTGTTGCAATCAGCATCTGAAATTGCTCGATTAAAACTAGTTGTGGTGTGTGAACAGTGGGCTGCAAGCATATCCCATGTTGGAGAAGAGGGGCTGGCTGAAAAAAAGAAAGCAAGCTATTAATATTTACGGAAAAAATATTAAGAGTAAGTTGTTTGTGAGAAACAGAGAAAAACAGTCATCAAAGGTAGACTTTGCAACTCGTATACTTGTTAAGGAGCCCAAATAACAAATCAAACTACATCGAAGGGATTGCAGCACTTGCAGAAACTAAGACATCTCCAGAGCCCCCACAGCAGAACAGAGTATGATGCTAGAGAAAAGAAGGGACAGCCAGAAATACAGGCTGCTTTGGCTGAAAAAGCACAAAACATCTGCTGAAGTTTCCATGCAAACTTATCACAGAATCATAGAATCCCAAACCTGTCTGGGCTGGAAGGGACCTTAAAGCTCACCCAGTTCCAACTCCCTGCTACAGGCAGGGACACCTTCCACTAGACCAGGCTGCTCCAACCTCTGTCCAACCTGCCCTTGAATACCGCCAGGGATACGGCAGACACAGCTTCTCTGGGCAACCTGTATCAGCACCTCAGCATCCTCACAGGAAGAACTTCTGCCTAAGATCTCAATCTCCCCTCTGTCAGGTTAAAACCATTCCCCCTTGTCCTGTCCCTACAAACCCTTGTCCAAAGTCCCTCTCCAGGTTTCTTGTAGTCCCTTTAGGCACTGGAAGCCTAAAGGGTCTCCCCAGAGCCTTCTCTTCTCCAGGATGAATAAGCACAGCTCTCTCAGCCTGTTGTCAGCTGTTATCATGGTCAACTGTGGTTTAATACAGCCATATACATTTTACCAAAATATCGACTATTCAGGGCACATGGATTAATATACAGCTTTCTAAAGCAGTCTTGAACCCTCCCAAGCAACCCATCAGCCACCCCACATATATTTATGTGCCCTGACAATGCACAGGCCCTGCTATGTGCAGTTTCACTGTTTCCTCTCCACTGTCTCCAAATACGTGTTTGTGGTCTGAATGTCCTGGTGACCTCACCAAGAGCTCTGCAGAAATGAAACTGTTTGCCCTGCTGCTTTCACAGGACAGCACAAAAGGCTCCGTGTGAAACATTCATGGGCTTTGCGCTCCCTCTGCAGTACTTCGGAAGAAACCAATTCTTTGGCTAGGAACTGGATCACTCACAGCACTTGAAATTCTGGGAAATCTCCACTGAAATCTGAGCTGGTCTAATAAATCATTTCCATATAGTTTGATTCTGATGTGCAGCAGTTATGAACTGCTGGCTTTGGCAAATATTTGCTTTGTTAAAGCCTCTCAAACTGCTTTCAAAGGAAATAACTGGAGGAAAGCATGTTTGAGTATTTTCAGCTGTCAATGTGTCAAAGTAGAGTTAACAAGTCCAATTCAGACATAATAAAAAGGACTACTAAATCAAGACGCCAGGCATTAAGACTGACTTTAAAAGCATTTAAGTGATGATTTATATCTTATTTTAATGATTATTTTTATATTTTAGCTCCATGCTTGTTACTGATTCTGACACCATTAGAATTACACTGATGTATGCATTTTCTTTCACCCTTCCTCATACTTCAGTGCTGAATCTGACCACTGAAGTCGTATGGACCTATTAAAATCTCAGCTGATGTTGCTTTCAATTGCATGTCAAGGGATAGATAATAAAGCTATAAATTACACTGATTTATACTTCATGTAGATTTGTTCCTGAATTTGGCTGCCAGCCCCAGTCACAAGCTATGCTCTAAGTGATTTGACTCCTCCTGTTTTGTAGAGTCGCCTTCCTTGGCCAAATTAAAATGAGATTTTATTTAACTGGATTTATTTGTACTCCTTACATTGTTACTTAGGCTTACATCTGCTTTCTAGATTAATCTACACACTGCAAATACATTTCTCCTTGGCATCACACTACCCTTTTTATTAATGTACTTAACACTTCAGTTTAAAGTATATTCAGAAAGAAAACACAGCTCTCAACTCATGCTCATCTCACCCCAACTCAAGTTTAGTGCCAACTCCTCTCACATTTTACCCTGCAATAGGTGAATACCCTAAAATTTGCAGCATTTCTAGACTAAACAGCACTCTCTCTTTTAAACAGGCCTAATATTTTACCTAAGAGACTGCAAGTTAATATGCATGCTGGCTGCTTTTTCAGGTTGGCACGATTAGGTGCTCTGTCATCTTTCCTGGATGAGCAGCATAAAAAGGAGAGAGGAAGCTGGTGGAATTTATTGTCAATTTTGTGATTATCTGGTTAAAAATCTAAGAAAATACTGCTGATGCTTGTGCATGTGGGAGTTTTATGGGTGTTTTGGAAGTGGGAGTTGTTCCTCATGTTGGAATGAGAGCCTGGAGAAGGAGATATATGAGCTTAAGTGGTATGTCCTGCATCTGACAAGGCAACCTTTTAACGATCAGGACCATAGGTGTATTTGTGTGTTGCAATAATAATAAACTAAAGGCTTGTCATGGGTTCAGCAGCAGCAGTCTTTTTTCTCCTTCTTGGTCGCTGGTGCAGTGTTCTGGTTTTGATTTTGGGCCTGGGAGCAGCACTGATAACACCGGTGTTTTCAGTTAGTGCTTGGTAATGTTTAGGCTGGCCAAGGACTTTCTGAGCCTCATGCTCTGCCAGGGAACAGAGGAAGCCAGGAGGAAGCAGAGACAGGACACCTGACCCAAACTGACCAAAGAGATATTCCATACCACAGCACATCATGTCCAGGATGTAAAAACAAGAGAGCAGAGACCCAGAAGGGTGTGTGTGTGTGTGCACTGCATGGTCAGGCTGGGTATATAGTTGGTGAGCTGTTGTATTCTCTTTCCTTGTATTTCTCTTGTATTATTATTATTGGTGGTAGCAGCAGTGATTTATGTTATACCTTAGTTACTAAACTGTTCTTATCTCAACCTGTAGGAATTGCATTCTTTCAGTTCTCCTTTCCACCCTCCCAGGACTGGGGGAATAAAGAGGGGGGAGTGAGTGAGCAAAACTGCTTGAGGGCCTTAATCCACAACAAGGCTGTACTGGAAACAATTTAGAAATGGGGTAGCTTGGGGTACCAACATGCCAGTGGTCATAGAAGAGCAAGGAAATCACTGAACTACATACACGTGCTGTGAAGAAAAAGAATTATAGTTTTTCTGACCTTTGGGGACATACAAAACAATGGCATGAATTCAAACTGTCCCGTTTAAGATAAAGTTCACAAGCTTTCACCTTACATAAAAAGTGCCTTTAGAACACAGAGACTGAATGTTTGCCCCATTTATTCCCTTTTAAAGGTCATGAGTTATTTCATGTCATGACCAAGAGGAATAAAGGCCAAGCTGCAAGCCCTTGTGTCCAGAGGAAGCAGAAGCCACGCAGGAAGGGGAGAAGCTGTTTTCATGGGTGGCTGCCAATGAGGGACATGACGGAATCCTGCCTTTTTGGAGCACGGTTCCAATATGGCCTTTGTGTGCCCTTCCTGCCAGGAGAGGGACAAGAGTGTTCTGGGGTGCTTTGGAAGCAGTGTGGCAGTAGGCAGTGAGGTGATTCCTTCCCCTCTACTCAGCCCTGGTGAGGCCACCTCTGCTGGGCTTCTCAGTACAAGACAGACAAGGAGCTACTGAAGAGGTTCCAGTGAGGGCCACAGGGGTCTGGAGCATCTCTCTTATGAGGAGAAACTGCAGGAGCTGAGAAGGGATGTCATCAATGCAGATCAGTGTTTGTAAGGCAGATGTAAGGAGGATGGTGCCAGACTCTTTTCAGTGGTGCCCAGCGACAGGATGAGGAGAAGTGGCCATAAACTAAAACACAAGAAATTTCACCTCAACATGAGGAAGAGCTTTTTATGTTGAGGGTGGCACTGGAAGGGCTGCCCTTGAGGGGTCTGGAATGTCCTTCTCTGAAGGCATTCAACTAGTACTACCAAACAAGGCTGTGACACCCTCCCAAAGAGCAGCAGCAGCAAAGGCTAAGCAGCTTACACGAACACGATATCCATGTCTCTTCAGAAACAGGAAAGATGCAGCAGCAGCATCTCTGAGCTGGCTATCCCCAACTAACTCAGCACCACAGCACAACCTTGTTAAAATCTATTAAGCTGTTCCTTTCTTCTACATAGGTTACTCTACTGTGTTATTTTACTTCAACTCAATGTGAGGACTTACCTTGATTAGATTATCAGTTATTTTTGATGCAGCCACTTTGATCTTGTTCTGTAAAAGATGAAACACCACTGAACACCTATTCCAGTAGCTTTAAATTACACCAACTACGTTCATTGAAGTTGCAATATTAAACTGACTGGTTTTCCCAGCAAATCACTACAGCAATAGTGAAAGGTGTGTACACTTCTGAGTTTTCATTACAACTATTTTAAGGCTTATGGCAGTTTTACACTAGTTGCTTTTAATGTTTCAATGTACTTCCCATTAAATCCCCTCTCCCCAATATATGAAAATTTCCTCTTCACAACAAAAGCAGAGCCCAGTTAAAAGCCAAATGCAGGGGAATGCAGTGAGGAGCTAACAGTAGAAAATAAAAGATGGAAGTGTTTAAGGACAGTCTGGATGGGGCTTGGAGCAACCTGGTTTGTGTGAGGTATCCCTGCCCATGGCAGGGGTTTGCCATTGGATGAGTTTTAATGTCCCTTCCAACTCAAACCAGTTTAGGAGTGTATGATCTGAGATGGCAAAATGCAGCATCAGATAAGATCCATTTGCAATATAAGACTCGTTTTCCCTCAATCTGTTTGCATACTTAGACTGCAGCCATTCATGTGTGTCAATGATCACTTTGGTAAGTTCAAGCAGGAAAATCAGAATTCCTGAACAATACTTACCTCCTTGCTTTCAAGGAGAGGAAAAGAGAAGTTTTTCCTCCTGTTTTGCCTTGCAGTGCTGGACAAATCTGTCAAATATACACCTGCAACCCTTGAGCAAAATACTGGAATGTGAAAAATGTAAAAGCAATCTGTTAATAAATTTTACTACCTATCTGATTTGTGCTTCTTTAGCACAACTTAAGAAGCATCCCTTATGCCTGCACTGATGTGAAGAACTGCTGCAGGAAGACCTGTTGAAGATGGTTTGCCTGCACTTACTTGACACCTCTGACTCACTCAGAGGAGACATTAGGGTAGTACTGCTACCACAGGGAGCAATAATACAGAATCATAGAATCATAGAATATTTAGGGATGGAAAGGACCTTCAGATCATCTAGTTCCAACCTGCCAGTGCTTCTGAAACAGAACTGAATTCAGTGCTTAGAATTGTTAGTACAGATATAACCTTTAATGAGATTAACACAAGACTCTCATGACTGTAAAATTAAAAAAAGAACAAAACCACATGGGTTTACTGGATTAAAAGCATTATACAGTAGCAGCTCTGTAGCATACAAAAGTTTTGAGTTTTTGATTTTCTGTTGTAGACAGAGCTATCTTTGACATAGCCACATAAGAAGAAGAATAAACAATTAATGGATAAAATCATTATTAATGTTTTTTTTTTAATTAATTATCAAAACTTTCATCATAAGTTTAGATGAAAAATTATTTTAAAGTGATTTACATAAGTAAAAGTTGAATAAGTGCTACCAGTAATTTATCCAATGCTTTCTTCAAATTTGATTCAAGCTTTTTCGTGAACTCATTTCAGCAACAAGCTTGAAAACCTATGTGTAAAGATAGCCAGGTTTTTATGTATTAACTGAAAAGTAAGAAGGCTTAACTTTAAAACTAAAAGTGGTTAATCCACCATAGAATCATAGAATCACAGAATTTTTTGGGCTAGAGAGGACCTTAAGATCATCTTAAGTTCCAACCTCCTACCATGGGCAGGGGCACCTTCCACTAGACCATGTCACCCAAGGCCCTGTCCAATGTGGCCTTGAACACTGCCAGGTATGGGGCAGACACAGCTTTCTGGGCAATGTGCACCAGCACCTCACCACCCTCACAATAAAGAACTTTGTTATATCTAGCCTAAATCTCCACTGTTTGAGTTAGAACCCATCACTCCTTGCTCCATTGCTGCAGTCCCTGATGAAGAGTCTTCTGGCTGGCACAGAAGGCTGGTCACCTACTACAATTAAACCCCTCCCAAATATCAGAATAGATTGCAAGGAGTATGCCTAATCTGTTTTTCATGTCCTCAAACAGAAACACAGGTTTGTGTGTCTAATCCCAACAAGTATCATTAGTTAATAGGTAGACAAAACTTCACCTCCCATGTCCACATCACAGCCCACCTTCAAAGCAGATTCAGACAGATCTAATTGAAGCTTCAGCACTGATTAACAAAGGCAAAATTACAGGCATTAAGGCACTCCCTTACGTGGCTAAATAGCACAAGCCATGCAACAATCATTTCAGTAAATGTTATGCACTTAAAAAAACCAATAAATTGACAGTAATATAAAAATTATTGCACCTATTTATTTATTCCAGCCTTGCCTCAAAAGCTTGGGACAAATGACGCATGCTTAAAAAGGCACTGCTCAATCATGCCTCAGTACTGCAAACATCTTTTGTCTCTAAGCCAACAACTGAAAAACCCTTCAGAAAGGAGTTTGCAATATTTAAAATAGCTGTTTTCACTTGAGGTGCTTATTTTTTTTTCAATTTCAAAGACATTTTAGCTTAGCTGTAACTGGGTATTAAGGCCCTCTATTGGAGTAGTCAGAGAACTGAGGTTTGACAGAACCTACTCACAGAAGTAATTAACAAATTTTGTGGAATGAACATTTTTCTGCAGAAGAAAACATGTTATTTGTTGTACTCTTTGAGTTTTAAGGAGTTGAATGTTTTCCCCCATCACTCTGCCACCCTTACAAATAAATGCCTACTACACAGTTGCCTTAAAACTTTGTTAAATTCCCTTTAACTCCTAAAACACAGAGACCCTTCCAGGTAGCTTAAACTCAGATGCTGTTGTCAGCAGGGGCGGAAAAGATTGCCTGTAAGTCAAGAAAAGGCCTTTAAATGTTGTAAGACTTGAAACAATCAAAGTCACACTTTCATGAACCCAGTGTGAGAACTGTCATTCATTCACTGTAACATTTTAAACTTGAAAGAACATGTCAAAGAGCAGAGAGTAATGGAAAAGGTCTTTGCATTCATCGGATTTAAAGATGTTTTCCAACATTTTAATACAATAGAAGATGAAGATGGGGTACTCGTTTGTTGTCATTCTAACATAATGACTGAAAACACTAAAGAGAAGCTACAGCCAGTAACTTTCCACAATATTCCTCATGGAAAGCAAATAAAGTCTGAGAGGAGTGGCACTGCCTGCTGAGTACACTGTAGAAGTCAGTCCACACAAACTGGATCAGATGGATCAAACATTTGTCACAGGCCAGCTTGTTCAGCTACCAGCTCCACTGCCTCCCATTTATTTTCTGTAAGTTTTTTTAGTCCAGACAATATTTTCATGAAGATTCATCACCCATTACATCTTCGAGCACCTTAACAGAACACCAGAAAACATATTTCTATAGCGGGAATTTGCAAAACTCCAAGTTGGTTTGAAAAGGTAAAGTATGCAAATATTTAGCATTTAAATGTAGCTTCTAGTTATTTAAGGACATAAGTTTAAAGGAATACATGAAAACATGCAGTGTAAGTGTAGGCACCTCCAAATCAAAGCAACTACCATCAAGTTGCGCATAGGAAACATTATATTTTTTGGACTCTAAAGAACAAATTTCCTATCTAACAAAATCGTGTGCTTCAGGCAAAATAAAGGTTAAAAGAGTACTTACTCATTATTAATTAATACTTACTGTATGTTTCTCAGATTGGGGAAATTCAGCAAAGAAAACTGCAAATTCTCACACTGGGGACTAAGTGGCTGGGGAACTGTTCTGAGAAGACTCTGCCGGGTTCTGTGGGACAGCAGGTTAAACATAAGTCAGCAACACTCCCTGGGTGATGAATGATGTCCTGGGCTACGACAATAGCACACTAGAAGACTGAGAGGTTGAGGACTGTTCTTTGCTATGCCCTCACTAGACCAAATCTGTAGTACTGTACCAACCGTCAGGCCCTCTTGTATAAAGAAGTTGTTGATAAGCTGTAAAAAGCCCAGCCAAAAAGGTTATCAGTGTCTAGAGGACATAACCTGTGAGGAGAACCTAAAGAAACTGGGGCTTGTCAGCCTAAAGGAAAGAAGTCATTAAGGGGGTGAGGCAGCCCAACATTAATTTTCCAGCAGTGAAGAGCAGGACACCAAGAGTAGGAGCCAGGTTCTTTACTGAGGGGAAGAGAGTAGGAATGAGACAATGATATAAAACTGAAATAGGAGGTTCAACTGAATAAAGAAAAATCACGTTGAGGACAATTAAACATTGGAGCTCATTGCCCAGACAGTATGGGAAATCTCCATCCTTAGAAGTTTCCAAAACCAGACTGGACAAAGCACCAAGAAATCTGATCTGAACTCAGCTGAGCATGATTCACAGAGATGATCAATCTCCCCAAGTCCCTTTTCAATGCAAATGATTCTATGATTCTAATACAGGTTGATCTTACAAAATGAGAAGAGCCTAGCATTATTTTAGTGTTCCTACAGAAAAAAAATGCTGTAAAGTTTGGACTGGAACAGGATTAAGGTAACTGGAAGAGCATGTGTGTATAATGTTTAACTCTATATGTTGTTGAAACAAACAGACCTCCAAAGCAGCACCAGTGACAAAGCATGGTTTAAAGTTTGTACTGAAATAAGACACTCAGCTTCTTTGATTCACTCAGAATGAATTCTTCTACTTCCTTTGTCATTACCTCCTCAGACAGGGTTTTCTGTTTTGTGGAGAGCAATTTTATGGCTTGCTCACTACAACATCTTCTCCCCAAAGAATTTAACTGAATAGACTTCCCAATGGAAAATAATTCAGGTAATGCAAATAATTTTAGAATTATTTTAAAACAGCTGAACCTTCAATACAGAAGAAAGAAGTTTCCTCCTGTAAGACTCCATAAAACATTTAAAAAACCTGGCTGTACTAAATTCCAAGAAAAAAATCAAATTTTAATGTAGCTTGATATAAGAATCCACATGTCTTTATTGGCCTGTATAATTTTGATCCACATTTACTGAAAAACTTACCATTTGTAAAAGTGGAATGATGAATGTGCGTCTTACTTTTGCATTGTACTAATAAGATAAAAAACTGAGTCCTTTTGTAGTCCTACTAGAGACTGGGAAGTATTATTAAGAGACATTTATAGCAAAATTTGTCCACTACCTTTAGCGTCCATCTTAAACACCCTGAGCAAAGTATTGTTCACCAAACTGAATTCAGCAGAATCACCTGAAGAGAAAATTTGAAATGCAAATGTAAGAGCAGGCAAACAAGAAGGATTTTATCCTCAGCATTTCATTATAAACAACTTGCATTTTTAATGACTACTAGACTGAGAAAGTAGAAAGATACAATGTGAAAGCAGGAAACAAAACAAAAAGCTATTTGTCACTTTGGCCCCCCTGACAAAATTTGAAACACTGATGACATTGAAAACTTGATAGGGATCAAAATTCAAAGGGAAGTTATTATTCAATATATTTCATTATTTTAAGCTGAATAAACAAGCTGATCTTTACTAAATTAATCTGAAATAATTATTTATATTTAAATTCTTCAGTAATCTACAGTATTTCTAGGTAGAAGGAAAAGATTTCCTCTGGAACTAAACAAACAGAAAAACCCCAAACCTCTGCTGAAGAGTCTGGAGCCTTAATCATGCATTTTTCATATAAATTTAACTATGTAATACTTAGCACTCTATAACTTATAGAGATGAAAAAAACCCACATATTTTATTTAAATTCTGAATTTATTTCATATTGCACTGTATGAAGGAAAATGCCTTCAGGATTTTTAAAGCTCCTGAGTACCTGGATTAACAGTCAAATAACATGTTTTCAGAAGGGAATTTGCTGTAGTCCATAATCGGAAGGGTTTATGTTTCCCAAGTCCCCACTTTCCCCTTTTTCCTACCTGCACTTTCAGAGAACTTGAATGAAAAAAAAACCTGTAAGTTTAAAAGAAATGCAGCAGTATAGAACCATAGATTCAGAGACTGGTGTGGGTTGGAAGGGACTTTAAAGCTCATCCAGTTGCAGTGCCTTGCCACAGGCAGGGGCATCTTCCACTGGACCAGGTTGCTCCAAGCCCCCTTCAAACTTCAGATTTGGTATGAAACTATTATGGTCTATTTATGAAGAAAATAATGTATTTTTTTTCCAAATCTAAGCACCACTGGATAAAAATTAAATTCAAACAGTAGCTCTGTTCACAAAATCATTAATTTGATCAACAAAACACAGGGTGGAATCTGTGTTATTGTGGAGTCTTATTTGCTAACAGGAAGGATAGTTCTATAGTTGTGCATATGGCAGAGAGCATCACTAGATTTTGTTCACAGCACTGAAAAAAATCCTTGAATGATCTGCCCACGTAAGTTAACATCTAGTAATGAAAAGATGTTTCTAAGTTACAATTTCTATCAGTAATGGAGTGAAAAAAGATTAATGAAAACTAATCTATCTTCTCATACCATCAGACAAGTCTTTCTTTTGCAGGAATACAGCTTAAGTACTCTTTATTTTTAGGATCAACTCTCCCTCCCAAAAAGAAATAACCTGCAGAAATAAAAGAGAAAAGAATAAAAAAGGTATAAATGAAATGCATCATAGAATCATAGAAAAGTTAGGGTTCGAAAGGACCTTAAGATCATCTAGTTCCAACCTCCCTGTCATGGACAGGGACACCTCACACTAAACCATGCCACCCAAGGCTATGTCTAACCTTGTTACTGGTCTCCAGGTTGACATTGAGCCATTGAACACAACTCTTTGTGTGCGGCCATCCAGCCAGCTCTTTATCCACCGAGTGGTCCATCTATGAAACTAATGTCTCTCCAATTTAGAGACAACGATGCCGTGCTGGACAGTGTTGAACACTTTGAACAAGTCCAGGCAGATCACATCAAATGCTCTACTCGTGTCCATCAGTTCCATAGCCCTATCATAGAAGGCCACCAGATTGGTCAGGCAGGATTTCCCCTTAGTGAAGCCATGCTGGCTGTCACCAAGCA
>JASSUY010021884.1:7510-17627 GCA_032466535.1 Forpus xanthops
AATATTTAAACGACTCTCAAAGACCACCATCACGTTTCTGTATACATGTGGGAAACTGTAAATGATGTAATTCATGTGTAGCCTCATGAATATTTATGTATGCCCAAGTGACTCTATAAGGATGGCCTGTGTGGCAATACAGAGGGAAAAGTTTAGGAGGAGCTATCCTCCCTGTCTCCCGGTGCGGCAATACAGAATACCTGCTTGTCAACTTGAAGACTTTGTTGGTGAGTTTGTTCCAGAAGTTTTCTCTGAACCAATGAAGATCCACGAGGACCATCGAGTGTATTCCCTGCTCCTTGCAGGACCACCTAAGCTGACTAAGATTGTCACCCAGGCACTCCTTGAACTCTACAGGATTGGTGCTGTGAACACTTACCTGGGGAGCCCTAACCCTAACCCTAACCCTAACCCTTCTCAATGAAGAACCTTTCCCTAATGTAGAACCTGAACTTCCTCTGACACAGGTTCATTTTATTTCTTGTTGTCACTAATGGAGTGATGCATGTCATGCATAAAAGCAGTAATATGTGAGAAGCTGTGGGTGCCCTGTCCCTGGTAGTGTTCAAGGCCATGTTGGACAGGGCTTTGAATAACCCTGTCTAGTGCAAGGTGTCCCTGCGCATGGCAGGGCATTGGAACTATATGAGCTTTAAGGTCCCCTCCAACCCAAACCATTCTATGATTCTATGAATATTGATATAAAACAGGGATTTAACATAATTTGTTAGTAAATGTGACAGTGCTTTAACAGGGTTTGATGGAGAGGTACATTTGATTTTTCACTGCATAGAGGACAGTGTCACACAAAACTCTCAGAACACCCTCTCACTAGTCATGAGGTTCAGAAAGGGCCCTCTTGCTTTCCAAACTTCTCAGCAGTGTAGGTGTGGGTGGATCCAGGCTGTGAATGACATGTCAATGGCCTACATATAAAGGATAATAAATGTACAATCAATTATTTTATATCATTTAGCTACGATTTACAAAGTTTAGCAGACTGTTAATCACTCACCAACGATCTGTTGAAACAAGGAATCTCTTAGCCTCAAGGAGTAACCTTGAGAGGTGTCCCTACTCAAAGGGAGGTCCTGGTGTGCAACCTGCTGCATGCAGCAAAGCCTCACAGGCCCTGGGCTGTCCACTATGGAGTAAGATTATTGACTCACGTTTGCGTACCACCTACAGAAACTTGTACTGAGTCAGAACTTCGCCAGGATAATGGCTTGAGGATGGAAGCCATCATGACCCATTATCACCACCATGGTGGTTTTTACCTGAGAAGAGTTAGGACATAAAGGTCAGGTTGGGAGTGGTGGGATCACACTGCTACACTGTTGGTGATCACAGGAGATAGGAGATCAGAGCCTTCTCCTCTGCTGCACCCCAATCCCTATGAGGAAGATATTGCCTCATGTCCCCCTTCAGACTTCTCTGAGATGAACTAGATATGTGACCTCAGCTGCTTCTCTAAGTGTTGCCCTCAAAACCTTTCACCATCTCGGTCACCTTTCTCTGGACCCACTGATAATAGTTTGATGTGTTATACTGATGCACCCAAAGCTGCACCTAGTACTTGAGGTAGGTTCACAGTAGTGCACTGTAGACCAGGACAGTCACCTTCCTAGACCAGCCTGTCTCAGTGCTGTGCTCAGTGCACTCCAGGGCACAGTTGTCCCTTTTTGGCTGCCAGGACACACTGCTAACTTGTATTCAACTTGCCACCAACCCAAACACCCAGATTTCTTTCCACAGGGCTTTCTTCAGCTTCTCATTCCCTAGTTTGTGTTTATCACTGGGAATATCATGTTCCAGGTGGAGAATCTGGCATATCCTTTTGTTAAATTTTACATGGTTGGTGACTGCCCAGCTCTCCAGTCCATCCAGATCTCTCTCTAAGGCCTCTCTACACTCAGCAGAGTCCACAGCTCCTCCTAGTATAGTGTCATCAAACTTACTTAATAACCACGTTTTTTTTTTTTTTTTTTTTTCACTTAGATCATAGAATTAAAGATCATTTATAAAAACATTAAAGAGCCTTAAACCTGAGGCCTGGGAAAACCCCACAAGCGACTGGCTCCAAGCTTCTCAGCATTGGGCAGATACAAAGAGATTTTCCTGCTCTCCCATGCAAACCCTGTGGGGTTTGGGGCTTAAATTCAGGTTCTCTATTTGGAAAGCTGCATGAGGTTGTGAGAAACTGAACTGAAATCAGAGTCCATCATCCATTGCCTCAAAGATTGGTATGAGAAGCTGAGGTGGAATTACACCAATCCGTTGTCACAGAGATCATAGAATCATAGAATAGTTAGAGTTGGAAAGGACCTGAAGATTTTCTAGTTCCAGTCCCCCTGCCATGGACAGGGACACCTCCCACCAAACAGTGTCACCCAAGGCTCTGTCCAATCTTGCCTTGAACACTACCACAGATGGGGCATTCATAACTTCCCTAGGCAACCCATTCCAGTGCCTCACCACCCTTCCTGTAGAGAACTTTTTCTTATATCCAATCTAAATTTCCCCTGTTTAAGTTAACCCATTACCACTTGTCCTATCACTACAGTCCCTAATGAAGAGTCTCTCCCCAGCATCCCTGTAGGCGCCCCTTCAAATACTGAAAGGCTGCTATGAGGTCTCCACACAGCCTTCTCTTCTCCAGGCTCAACAGACCCAACTCTCTCAGCCTGTCTTCATATGGGAGGTGCTCCAGTCCCCTGATCATCCTCGTGGCCTCCTCTGGACTTGTTCCATGTCATTTGCATGTTGAGGACACCAGAACTACACACAGTACTCCAAGTGAGGTCTCATGTGAGCAGAGTAGAGGAGCAGGATCACCTCCTTTGACCTGTTGGTCATGCTGCTTTTGATGCAGCCCAGGATATGGTTAGCTTTCTGGGCTGCGAATGCACACTGAAGCCAGCTCATGTTCATTTTCTCATCGACCAACACCCCCCGGGTCATTCTCCACAGGGCTGCTCTGACGCTCTTCTCTGCCCAACCTGTATGTGCACCTGGGATTGCTCCAATCCAGGTGTAGGACCTTGCACTTATCATGGTTTAACTTCATCAGGTTGGCATCAGCCCATCTCACAAGCATGTCAAGGATCCTCCTGATGGCATTCCTTCCCTCCAGCGTATCAACTGAGCTTGGTGTTGTTGTCAAACTTGCTGAAGATGCACCAATGCCAATGTCCATGTCACTGACAAAGACATTGAATAGGACTGGACCCAACAAAAACATCTGAGGGACACCACTCGTTACAGGTCTCCAGCTGGACAAAGGGCCATAACTGCTTGTGTGTGGCCATCCATCCAGTTCTTTATCCAACCTAGTGATCCACCTATCAAATTGATGTCTCTCCAATTTAGAGGCAAGGGTGTCGTGTGGGACAATGTCGAGCGCTTTGCACAAGTGCAGGTAGATGATGTTAACTGAAGTCAAATGCATGAACTTCTCCCTGCCCATCAGTTCTGTAGCCCCCTCATAGAAAGCCACCAAATCGGTCAGGCAGAATTTCCCCTTTAGTGAAGCCATGCTGACTGTCATCAAGCACGTTGTTATTTTTCATGTGCCTTAGTATGCCTTCTAGGAGAGCCTGCTCCAAGATTTTGCCATGCACAGATGTGAGGCTGATTGGTCTGTAATTCCCTGGGTCTTCCATTATCCTCTTCTTGAAAATGCAGTTATTTTCCCCTTTTTTCTGTGATTGGGAGCTTCACCTGACTGCCGTGATTTTTCTAATATAAGGGACAGTGGTTTTATAACTTCGTTCACCAGCTCCTTGAGAACCCACAGGTGGATTCCATCAGCTTACATGGGCTCACGGACATTCAGATTCCTAAGATGATCTCAGACCTTGTGCTCTCCTACAGTGGGTCTAAGGTCTTCATTCTCCCAGTTCCTGCATGAGTGTATTGCCTATTTGTGTCTATTTGTGTGTACATGGGAGTGTATAACATTGCTTGCCTCTCTTCCCTGGAATCTCCACCATGGATGCAGGAAACCAGGATGATACAGCTAAATGTGGCAAGTCAAGGCGCCAAGATTTTAGTAAGATCATGATTACCATCCTCTGTGTTTTAAAGGCATTCACCTGTGCTCTTTATGAAAAAATACTCTGAACTATATAATAAGAAGTGCTTTTCTGAGTCTGGTATTGGGTGGTCCCACATCACCATAGATAATATATTTTTATAATGTTTTTCGTCCCCACATTCATTTCTATTTCTCATTCTTATCTCCCATGCTGAGTAAATATTATCACTCAGTGGGGAGTTTGTGATAATGTCTCTTCTCTGTTTTCTTTTTATGATCACAATTTCTCATTCCTGGCATATATGTCATAACAAGTAATGACTGAAAAAGTCCTTGGTATTTTTATGCATTTCTTCTGAAGAGTTTTGTCTGACTTGTAGTGGTAATTATTTTCTCCTACTTCCACAGATCTCAGCTTACAGTACTGCTCTTGTCTCTTACTGTTCTGTAATTTATAGTCCTCTAGGTTAGAACGTTAATTTATAACAGGACTTAAGGTCTCCAAGGTTGGTCTAACAATGTAAATTATCACTCATATTATGGTATTATTCCATATACTACACAGAAACCACAGTGTTAAAGAGCAGTGCTTCCAAATCTGGGGAAGACAGCTTACTCCTGTCCCAGAGAAATTACCACTGAGGTAAGAGAGAGTGTACATGGAGAACCAGCTTACTATATCAAATATTTTGTTGACAAGTGCTTTTTACGTCCAGGCAGCCTGAAATTTGCCTGCGTTTAGCTGGCATAAAGGCAAAGATGTTGAAAAAGAAGTTTTCAGGCAGTTACTGTAGTTGCTAACAAGCATAAGACGCAATTGTTGTTTGAAAGTTACGGAGATCAATGACAAAAAGTGATAACTAGAATTAGACAATAAACAAAGACTTTTTGATTCATTTATTTATTTTTTGCATATTCTTCCTCATTCTTGACAAAACAACTGCCTCTTCAGAAAACACAGGGATATTCAAATGACTGTATAAATATAAGTCTAAAATAACACTTAAGCTTTGTTTTCTTACTGGACTCAAGCCCAGCCAGCCACTTCTCAAACACAGGTAAATTCTCTGAATCCTCTGTAAGCTATATGAATTTGAAATTAGTCTAAATCTACTGTGGAAAGATTTACCGAAATTGATGGTATGAAGCAGATTTAATATAATATTAATATTTGTGCTTTGAAGCAGAAGTGCAAAAACAGTAAGGAAATGGATTTCAAAATGGGCACATTAAATTAACAGAAAAAGAAATGAAAGAAATGGCATCAGCCTGCATACGATGATTGGGAAAATATGAGTCAGAAAAATAAGATAGACATTTTATTGAAGTGAAGGCAGCACCATAAGTTTCTCTGGAATAGAGAGCCTGGTCTGTCACTTTACCAATAGTAAATTGATATTTCCATTTGTTATCTTAATTACTGATTTATAGCAGGATACAGTGTTCTGCATTGTAATAGTTTTTTTTTATTCAGTTTGTTGGCAGCAATTCTGATGATAAGTGAACGTATAGTGAGATGGTAATATTTCCTTGTTAAAAATTGTAATGCCTTCCTGAAGGGAGTACTTTTCTGTTGTGATATATAGCAAAAATAATAGGTGATCATAGGTTTAATAGACAGAAATAATTAAAATTACATTGGCAAGCTCAGTCTATCTAGGGAGAGAGCTCTAATTAAACCACATCTCCTTTGCATTATAGCTGTTCTGCCAATTTCAGTGTGATATATTTTGTCATTTTATACAGATGAAACTTCTATTCTTTAATAGAGTAAAGAATTTATGTTTTGGCAGAATTATGAAAGACTCTATAATTTTACATTAGCAGAAATATGAAAGACTTGCAAGCTAAACCTTCATGCCCTGCCTATTCCCAAACAAAAAAAAAACCCAGAAAATATAGATGTGGAATTTCTTTAATTACATCAGCTACAGTATATTCATTAATGTTTAAATCTTTATACTCTTTCAGGGTACAATAATGTAAGAATCAAACTGATCAGATTGATATGAAAGTCTATTCAGCCTACAAATATAAGGAACGATAACCCTGAACATCTAAAATCTTCAGCAGAAGCTAAAAGGAGCTTGCTACTAAAGGACTCTACAGTGTTTATACTGTAAGTAATCAAGTTTGAAGTGATGTCAGTTCCTTCATGTGTAAGAAATACATTAATTGGGAGCAACTAAAGAATCTGAGTTCATATTTCTGTGAGTTCGCTTTTATTTGGCTTAATTTAATAGAGGCACAGAAATTTATGCACAGTCTTTCATTTGTAACCTTATGAGCAAGATGGCCTGAAATCCCCAAACCCTTGTGAACATTTCCCAGGAAAAAAGAGAAGGATATAAGACGGCAAGACTATCACCTTGCAGAAGGAAGTAAAGCATTAAGTGGAATGGAAACTAGGAGGCATACATGAGGTGGCTGCAAAGAAATAAAGAGAGAGGCTGAAGCTTCCAGAATGATGATCAAGTAAAAGAGAATTGACATCAAAATAGGAGCAGATCAGATGCCAAGAAAGAAAAGAAAAAGTAAAGAATAAGAAGAGAAATGGAAAAGGTAAAAAGAACAGTAAACATCTACAGATATTCTGGGCAACAGTGTGAAAAAAACTGTTATGTAAGATTCTGATGTATTTGCCTTAATAATGGGATTGGATTTGATGAGTTCAGACACCATGACCAGTTTTGTGTTCTTAGTGTGCTTGGCAACAGAGGCAAAAGTTTTCAGTGAATGAGTCTTTTGTATAAAGGAATTGAAAAAAAGAACCAGAATATGTCAATGATGTGCTTCTAGCCATCTATTTACATCTAAGTCACTGAACCATGTGTACTTTGAACTTACATCAACCAAATTTTTATTTCACCAAAACTGAACAATTTTCAAGATACTCAGAAGGAGCTTGCTGGCCTATTTTCACTGAATCTTGGGATAGTTGGAAGATTTCTCTTTCTAGTGAGAACTTTAACACCAAAAAACCAAGAAGGATGATGCAGATGGGAATAAGAGAGTTAATACATTATTCCTGAGGATAAGCACCAAAAAGTAAAGGTGGGATTCCATCCAGAGACAAATATTAAGAATTTATGTATCAATATAAATATAAATAAATAAATGCAATCTTATGGAGAGCAGTCCTTATTAAGCACATCTGTGAATATTACCAGTGTAGGAAAGATATGCTTAGATCTTCCCTCAAAAACTAGGGTGAGGAGAGTCAGACTGACCTCTGTTTCCAAATTACATGCCTTTAAAGGTGTATAATTTGAGAAATGAGCACAACTTCCAGCCTGGCCCTGGTGGGTGCTGATTCCACATAGTATTACCAGCTCCTGGTGTCTGTGGTGAAGAAGGCGCGGGAAAAGGCAAATATGTTCCCGGGCCAGTTCTGATACAAAAAACAGAGTCTCTGCTGAACTATTTTACATGTGAATATTTACAGGCATGTATTGCCTTAGATATTAGTAAATGCAGTAACTTGTAACATTGGCTAGTTGCAGTCATCAAATTAATATAGCTAAAAATTACAGCTTCCCATTCAATATGCATTTTCCTCGAGATTTTTTCACTGAAAAATTGAGTTTTATGAAGTAAATGAAGACAACTTTTGTCTTATCTGCAAAATATAACAAAACACGCACACAGATATCTACAAAAGATACAAAAAATCTTGACTGTAACACATGGTTTGTTTACTGCTCCCTTGTTAAAATAAAAATTCATAAGAGGCTGTAAGGCTTACATTGTGTATGCGTGTGTATAGTCTTTTGTATTTTATTTACCTATTTGTTAATTAAATCCTAAAATAATTTCAGATTATTGTATGACTAAATAAATAAAAATATAAATTCAACTTAAGGAAAAAAATACAGCTTGGAGAAAAAATAATATGCTAAGTGACACAGGTAGGTAACAGCAATGAGTTTTGTATATCACCAGCCCTCTGCCCATGGAGCCACTAAGGCAGCTCCAGATGGATCATGGGTGAAAAGCTTGTATGGAAAGAGGATTCAGACTTTAATGGAGACTGTTGCAGGTGCAGAGCAGAGTGAGGTGCAGGGTGCTAGGGAGGCCCTGAGTGAACTACTTGCCCCTGTAAGAGTTGCAGAGACACTGACTGATACAGGCTTTAGTCCTGGGTTTGGAAATGTTGCCCTGACAGCTGCCTAACATGGAAGAAACTGGAAAAGATGTGCCAAATCTTCACTTACATCCAGAGAAAGGTCCTAAGGGAAGGAGGGGGAGTTTTCTTTGGCCACCCTAGCCCTGTGTAAGTCAATGCTTTCATTAATCCTTACATTCTGACTTTTTCATAAAACAGATGTGCTTCAACGAATATTGAAAACTTGAAATTACATGTTTATAATTTTACCTTTGTTATAAAAAAAATCTAGTCCAGACAAAGTATTTAAATGGAGGAGCCTTAGCATGTTAACTGAAAATATTATTCTGATATTCTATTTAGCAAACTTCAGCCAGGTGTAAACCTGATACCATTTGCATTGTTTTGCAATGCATGGTGAAGTTTGAGCTCTAATGACTTGACTTCAAGGTTGACTCCTCTTTATACTTCAGATAGCTGTGGGGTTTTTTGTTTTGTTTTGTTTTGTTTGTTTGTTTACTTTTCCTCTTTAAGAGAACTTGGATAAGGCTGAGAAACTGACAAATTCTGTAAAGATGAAGCTGGGAAAAGAGATCATGTTTGGTTGTTCAGTTCAGGCTTAAACCCCTTGCTCCTTTTTCCATAAGCTCATGAAAAGAAAACTTCCCTCTTGTCGTGGTTTAAGCCCAGCTGTAAATCAGCCACACAGTTCGTTAGCTCCCTCCCTCCTTACTCCTCCTGCTCCCAAAGGGATGGGGAGGAGAATCGAAAGGATGCAACTCTCACGGGTTGACATTAAAACAGTCCAGTAACTAAGGTATAACACAAACCGCTGCTGCTATCACCAGTAATAATAATGAGGAGGGAAATAACAAGGGAATACAACCACTCACCACCCGCCGACCGATACCAAGCCAGACCAAGAAGTGAACTAACTCTTCCAGGTCCCTGCCCTCAGTTTTTACATCCTGGGCATGATGTGCTGTGGTATGGAATACCTCTTTGGTCAGTTTGGGTCAGGTGCCCTGTCTCTGCTTCCTCCCAGCTTCTTCTCCTCCCTGACAGAGCATGAGACTCAGAAAGTCCTTGGTCAGACTAAGCATTTGAGCAGTAACTAAAAACATCGATATTATTAGCACTGACCTCAGGCCAAAAGTCAAAAACACAGCTCTCCACCAAGTACAAAGGAGAAAAAATTACTGCTACTGCTGACCTCAGGACACCTCTGCAGCTTTTACAGGTGGAAATGGTTATCATTCTTCTCTTACTGGCTTAGATTCTTCATGGGCTGTCAAGTTAGTGGTTTCAGCTTCTGAATAGAACATTTGCTATTATACATAGAGTCAGACTGTAATTTTTTCCTCAACTTGATAGTTTTAATGTCTTTTCTTCTGTGCTAGGAAGTTTTCCAAGCATCATCAAGTTAGAGTTTAAACAAAGAACAGAAGCATATTGATGGGAATGGGGGGATGTACTGCAACCTTTAACTTCATTTTTTTCCCAGATGGTACAGTATGACCAGAGGTTATTCAGTCTTCAGTAAATGTATTGTTTTAGCTGTGGTTTGCTCCATTTTCTGAAAGATTACTGCTGGTCAAGTTTCTTTCCAGAATTCAAATGTGTTTATTTTCTTCACATACACTTATATTAAAAAAAAAAAATAATTCACTTTTAAAAGCTGCCTTTTAACCTGCCACACAAGAAGGAATTGCCTCCTCTGCATAGTAGATTTGCATTTGCCTTTCTAATGGAGGTATGTGATTAAACTTGTCAGATACAAATGTGGGATTCATCCTATAGCATCACTTTGAAAAGGAAGAAGAACTGGGATTTGAGGAGTGACACATATGTGATGTCACTCCCAGGTTCTCTCTGCTACTAAGAATTTACTCTCATGGTATGTGTAGTCTTGTGAGGAGCGGGGAGTTGGTATCAATTGTCCTTATAAGTCACTTTTAACTGGATATAATCTGTGA
>JASSUY010021886.1:0-27628 GCA_032466535.1 Forpus xanthops
GAGGACAAGGGGTAATGGGTTCAAACTTAAACAGGGGAAGTTTAGATTGGATCTAAGGAAGAAATTCTTTACTGTAAAGGTGGTGAGGCGCTGGAATGGGTTGCCCAGGGAAGTTGTGAATGCTCCATCACTGGCGATGTTCAACACCAGGTTGGACATAGCCTTGGGTGGCATGGTTTAGTGTGAGGTGTCCGTGCCCTTGGCAGGGGTGTTGGAACTGAATGATATTAAGGTTCTTTCCAACCCTAACTATTCTATGATTCTATGTCTGCACCTTCGGTTCAGTTTATCAACATCTTTAACTTTCATCTTTCAATAAAAAATTGCATAGTTTTTTACGTGAGAAATCCTGGGTAATATCTTTGTCATATATTTGAGACAGATCCCTGCAACTGTTTAAACAAAATTTAATGTGTGCAAACTTCAGCTTGGCTGGCCTTCAAGAATCACATTTAAATAACCATCAGGATAGAAATACAATTATTCCCAAAAATAACAGCAAGGTAATAGAAACAACGTGCTTGGTAGATCTTGGTATCATTATTGCATATATTTCCACAATCAGGAGCTAGACCTTAAAAGTAAGAAGATTTGTTTAGAAAACAGGTTATTTAAAAAAGCCAAAAAGATCTAGTCTTAAGCTTCACACTCCAAGTTTGGCTTTCAGTTACAGTTTCAAGATTTCTTTCGCAAAGAGGAGGTCTGGAAATTCATTTTCTTTGAAGAAAAGCCAGGATACTCTTGATCCTAGGACCTGGGGCTTCAAATAAACATTATAGGAATTACAGTATAGTCAGGAAAGCTGGCAGCCCTGTGGTACCACAACACGGCTACGTTGGCTAGCTTTCTGTAGAATACAACTTGCTAGTCTGGGCTTTGTGTGGTCAAAGAGTTTGTTGAGTGCTGCTTTGTCCCAAGAAGTGATCTGGTTGTCAGGAAGAGCTACAGGCACTCACACAGCCTCATGTTGAGGCCTTCTGCTGCCATCGATTGCATATGGAAAATGTTAAGAGAACCCAAACGACTAAAGCAGGCAAGAGGACCAAAAAAAAAAAAATAACAATGACTTTCACGTGTCCCATAAATATACCTTGGCAGTGAATCTGTTTGCAAGCAGAGTACACGAGACAATTAGGGGCAAATTTTCAAATGTGTGCTCTTAACTTTTAATGCAATATTGCATGCCTGGCTTTCATAGGAAATTTTTTGGCTTGTGTAAACCTCATGGTTTTGAGTTGAGTTGCATGTGAAAGCTGGCTTGCAACCATTCTTTGTGTAATTTCAGAGGCTGTGAAAGGGGGCTTTTGAAAACTGAACCTGCTAGTTACCGTTCTAGTGCAGCGATAAAATATTTTTTCTTTCCCTTGATCTCACAGGGTTTTCACAAGCTTCAAATGAAAATAAGTGTTAACTCCTCCAAGTAATTTTCACAAGATGTCTCTGTTATATTACCCGCAAGATGCAAGTAGGTTCATCTGATAGCTGGAGACCCTTAAAGTGTCTATTAGAAAACGACACTGATGAAAGACTTTCTTATTGATTGCAATCATTATTAGCTCAACTGCCCTGAGACAGAGAATAAATATGCATTTTATCTCTTGAGAAAACAAGTTTCACAATTATACAGATTTTATTAGACAAATAAGATAAAAAAAGCATGCATGGTCAGTTCCTCTTTGGAGAGGTCTGTCCAGCCTGAAATTATTACACAAGCAAGCAGCAGCTCTCTGTATTGTATGATTCATATGTCCCTATAGATAGCTCTATATATCATTGCAGAGTGTGCTGATTAGAAAGGATGTTACTGGGACCCAGAGGCCTAAATTGCTGTTTGATACTGCATTAACATTTCACATTTATTAACTCAGCATACAAAATATTGATCTGAAAATAAAATTAGGGGTTGCTCTGGCATAGTAGTGAAGAACAGCTCTTTGTAATGGAAGAAATTCTCATTCTTGATTGCTTAACAATAACCATTAAATTTCCTTATTATAAAGGTGCCTAATTAGCAAAGATTTTCATTTTTTCCCTATACCACAGGGGGCCAATCACTATTCTGAGCACATATCACTTAGGTGCATAAAAATTTGCATTGCGCTGTTGGTTTTCCTTCTGAGAGAATGCCTGGGAACATAACAGAATATAGATATGGCGCAAGTATTTTCTACCTAAAATTAAAATTCAGTTCAGCAGAAAGTGTACTGAAAAGAAATGTATTTGAAGGTTCAGTTTCCTCTCAATCTCCTTGTATTTCATCACTCACAGCTCTGAAAACTTTGCAATGTATATTGCTACCACAAAAAGAAAACAGCATTTTGTTTGATATAAGATTTCCCTGCAAAACAAAGAGAGTTTTTTAATAGGGCTCTGCTTCTTTTAAACATCCTCTTGGCTCACTTCGACTATAGATGCCATCTAAAATCATAGCTTGCATTTCAAGGATGGCTCAGTTTACTTCAAATCTGTCTCTGCCATGTAGTCCAATGCTACGAAACATTAAAAAAGAATTAGAAATATATTGGTATGTACAAATACAAAATGAATGATGCTTGCTTCCCATATACTTGTGCTGCCTGTGTTTGCACTATAAATATAGCACTTGTAGGCAAATCGTTATGGCTTTCTTGTTGATCTGATTCTGAGAGACCACAATCAGCATCTCATCACCCAGTTATGCTTAGGCCAGCAGATTCAGTAAGTGTAGCAGATGCACTGAAATGTGAGCAAACTCTTTTGAAATATCATAATGAAGTGTTCTTTCAGAGGTCTTGCATCAAACCTAGAATTATCTCAAGTGATGCCAAAGTGCACGTGACACCTGTTCACATGTTGGTGTTAATCTCGGCATGCGCTCAATCTCTGTATGTACAAAAGTGACAGGAAATATTAATATCCTCTGTGGTTCCTATGCATTTCTATCTGAGTGCGAATCAGTGGCCATCCTCAGAAGAGAGTTGTTGTGACATGTTGACAATGCATATAGTATAACACCTGCAATTTAAAAGCATGGTACAATTTTGTGTGTTAGGATGGGTTTTTTTGTTTTCTCCTAGCCATATACACCTTTCTACATTGATAACAGTGCATATAACTAGTGCATATAAATAAAATTTGCATATAACTAGTGAGATTAAATTTGTAATGCTTACATGAGGATGTGTTGTTTTCAACAGATAGGAATTTTAGCTTTGGACTCAAAATAGCTCAACTATCTATACCTGCTTTATGGAATGACTGAATGGAATGAAACAGCCTTGTGAACACAAGCATGAGTTCTTAATTGTTTTGTGAGAAGGAGAAAGAGAAGAGAGGCAAATATTATTTAGTCTGTACATTATTCTTTCAATCATGATTTGCAAAAGCTTAAATAGATGGACAAAGCCACAATCCTGCCATTTGCTCTCTGCAACCGTATTGATTTTAAGTGAGAATTCCTATTTAGAATTAGGAGAGTTAAAAAATAAATAAATAAATTAAATAAAAGCCCTAATTTGATATTTGCTTCCCCAAATAGAACCACTATTTTGACTATAACACCCTGCTACTTGGGACAGTGTTTAAAACCAGGTTTCAGCTCTTACAAGCAGCATCTGAATCATCTCATTCTACTTGTGTATTTCTTACCGTTTCTGGTCTCTGTTTCAGAAAGCAGTGGAAATGTGAGTTTTTCCTCACACTCTTTATGTAGCAAACCCATACCCAAAATAAAGAAAAGGTCAAACTGGTGGCTAGATATATTGTCTTTCATTCCAGGGTTTCTTACAAAAGTGTAGCTAGACAGCTGTGGTGGAATCAGTCCACTAAGAACGTATTCTAACACAAGGGTATACCCAACTGGTTTATATAACCTTAATTCAAGCAGCACAACTAATGATAATGATATGCTACAGTATTATTATGTCAGGAATGTATGAAATCAAGAGAGAGCATTTCATTTTAAACTTTGCTGATTTTTCACATTTGCCTGGCATTTTCTCTAATGATTTCTTGCACTGTTTTTATGCCACCTCAGATAAAATGCCATCATACATGATATTTGCACCATTAGGCACAAAGTTAAGCATTAGTTATGATTAGAGGCAATGCTGTGAAGCATTAAAAAATGTAAAGGAAATGGTTTTCAAGCATACTTGCAAAGACTCTGAAGCTTGAGTGTCATTTCTTTCACTATGCCAGCTGGGTGATGTTCTGCATTTCAGCAAAGCTGGCTACCATTTCCAAACAGACCCATACAGATTTTCATTGTTCAGCAAAAGGTCCTGCAAAAAAAAACATTCACACATACACATTCACAACAGAAATACAATGTACCTATCTAGAGGGAATTAAGTGAAACAAAAAGCAATAATTACAATTAATCATCAGTGAATGCTATCTTAAGGACATTGTTTTTAAGGAAAGGAAATAAATTTTTTGTCATAAGCTGCAACTTGTCAAACAACACCTCTAATATTTGGGTTTTATGAAGACTCTGGTCTTTATGGAGCATAACAGTGATTTTGACTTACTACATAGATAAGGGATAAATAATGTAATTAGATTGAATTAATAAAACTCATGTTTTTGCATTATTCATATGTCAGTATGGGAATTTTTCCCAGCTATTTCCTAATGGAATACAGTTCCATGGGATTAAGCTTCTACAATTATTCTGTTTATCCTTTGGCTTGTGAAAAAGAAAGAACAAGACTAATTTTGAGCTGGGTGAACTGTTCTTTCAGCATTTGGTTGTCAATTGAAGTGTAGTAAGTAAAGTACATGGAAGGAATGCTGGAACAATCTAATTCCAACGGAAATAAAGACCTTCAGTGTATATATAGCCCAAAACTTTTTATGTTATTGTCCCATGTAAATTATTAGGATTTTTCTTTGAGTTTGTGTTTTCTTAATTTATTTACCCAGAAAAGCTGACCTGATATCCAGAATCTGACTTTCTGTGAGGTCACTGTTTGTAATACTACAGTGACTTTTCCTGAACTATCAGAGATATAAAAAAACATTCAAATTATTTATTAGAGCAGATCTTGCTGCCAGCATCTACCCTGGTGTGAATGATATGCATGATTATATGGCAGCCTGTGAGCAGCAGCACTCAAAGATGGAAGGCAAAAATATTGCTCATGTACAAATATTTAAGCTCCCATATATCCAAATATGCCATAACTTCGCATTCATTCTTTAGTTTTGATGTTGAACTGTAAAAATTAAAAATAAATAAATAATCAAACATCCAGCTTTTAATATAAGATAACTTTCAGGTCAAAATTGAGATGATTTTGTAAGGCAAGAATGGTGTCTTCGTATCAGCATAAAGTAAGTGCACCTATGACGAAATCTTCTCAAAGAATGGCCAAAGTTGAAAGGGACCTCTGGACTTCAACCAGTCCAACCCCTTGCTCAAGCAGGGTGACCTACAGCCAGCTTCCCAAAACCATGTCACACCAATACAGTATAGAGATTGCATGATACTTGCAGCTTTCTCTACTTCAAGCTTTCTGCCTCAGAAAATTATTTAAAATAAAAATTAAAAAAAAAAAAATTACTGTAAAAGCAAGGGAAATTTCCCTGGTTCAAAGCAGGGACTAGCAGTACGAGGAAAAATATCATCACAAGCAAAGAACAAATATTCTGGAGTAGCTATTTACTTTCAGTAAGGCAGGATGCAGCTATATGACCCAAGAAAGGATCTATTTCCTCTTGTTCATGTTGCAGCTCAGATGTAAGCCTCCCTCCATTTGTGGCACTGTAACACTAGAAATTGGACCATTTTTTTAACTTTTCAAGGTGATATTTTAATCAGTTGCTAGCTGACAGTAAAATAAATCAGTAAATGTTGGAATACTTGTAGGATGTTTTTAGTCTCAAAGGTCATAAAAGCAGAATGGTGCAGATACTTTAAACTTCCAATACAGTTCAAATTCATACAAATCATCAGAAGAGGTTACATTTGGAAGAAACTCATTATTATCAATTATTAGTTCAGCTAACTGTTACGATTTCAGAAGGAACAATAGCACCAGGCTAACATTTAATGTAATTCTTCTGAAAGTGTTCTGTTACATACCAAAACCTGTTCTTTTCTTTCTTTCAAGACGAGAGAGGTGCCTGAAAAAAGTTATCAAGAATCAATTTAATCTACCTGGGACTGAAAGCACTAATCTGTCTTCCTCCTAACTTTCTGTATTCCATCATGTTACCCGTAGCAAATGCAGAGCTGCTACTACTTAGACATCTTTATGTGTTTGCATTGCTTCAAAACACAAATTAACCATTAATTTTCTGTGTTTGTAATGATCAGGCTTTGGATGATTACAGTACAACCATAATGCTCTTGTATTACCAATGCATGTTTTTAAACATGACTGAGTTCTTATATTTTTTTGGACCTGAAGGTCTATCAGATAGGAAGTATGGAATAAGCAGAGATGGAGTCCTTTGTATACATATCACATTAGCCTCAAGCTTTTGTTACTCCCATAATGTAGTCAATTATTTGAATACATATATTGTTTATTGGTGCTTTTTGTTATGACCTGCTTTTGTCTTTCAGTATAGCATGTATTGGTTTCCTACAGGAAAAGCCAGAACTTCCATGTTTTCTTAGTCAAACAGATTGCTGATGCCAAAGGAGCACTAGTTTATCTTCAGACTTCTGGAAGCACTGGCCCTTAGAGAAATTCTCCAATCATTAATGCACTAGCCTTTTAGCAGTGGTCCACTGAGAGGAAAGAGGCTGTGGAAGCACCACCCACAGCCTTACCCAAGTAAGGATGACCCAAAAACATCAAATCTAAAATGGCTACTCTGGATTTCGATGCAGATTAGGGATTAGGCAGTGGGGTACTGTTTTACATGTGAATAATTTGACAGCAGTATAAAGAGAAAGCCAGAGCTGGGTGTTAGCCACTTGGGTTTGAAACACAATGTAACATCTAAGAGGAAAATACAGACAGTTGGGTTCAGTTAAATCACATGGGAGATTTATTTTTAATGAAACAAATTCTTGCACATTATTTCATTTGAAACACTGATACTTGAATTACTTGTAGTCTTTAAATTTATTTAGTTATTCTAGGCTTATCAGAATTCATTACAAGATACTTCATTTTATCCCAGGAAACGTCTTTCCTTTTTTAAAAGACAAGATAAAAACATACCATCCCTCAGTATTCTAAACATGGAATTAGTGTCAGATAAGTGATGGTCAAAATCATCCCCTATCTGAAACTCTGGAATGAAAATTTGCTCTTCAGTCTTTAAGAAGGCCATAGCATCCTTTGGCAAATGGATAGCTGTGAGCTGATTTTTCTCCTTCAGAGCTTCGACAGAAGTTATCATATGCAGAAGGAACAGCTGTGTCATATATCCTACAAATCTACAGAACATTTGCATTAAATCACAAATGAACCTTAAGAAATAACTTCAAAAGAGCCTGAATTTATCCCTTTCAGGATATGCAATCTAATCAGCACCAAGGAAAAGGAGGAATGGATTAGAAATAGCAGGCTCTGTTTATTTTTGTCTGGGAACTATGGAATGTACATTTATGGCTTTGTTTGAGAACTTAGAAGTTATAAATACGGTCTATAACTCAATATTATTGCCTCTCTACTCCCCAAATAGCTTACATCACCAAAAGGGCCATTTAGACAGAGACTGGTCAAAGTCAAAACTTCAAACACAATTTCACCTATGTTTTAGGGAGCTGAGACATTTTCCCTGCAGATCTTCAGATATGAATCAACTGGTAATAGTTCAGTTCTGAATTATATTTTCTGGTTCAGATTCAGATGCCTCTAATATCCTTCTGTAAAAACAGACCTCTTGAAGTTTCTGCTGCCTTAAGCAAAAGTCTCAGAAATACACTGCAGAACAGAAACCAAACTTGAAACTTACAATATGCCAAACTGCACAGTCTATTCTCAAAGTTGTCCTGCTATAAAAGTTTATTTACATGAACTATTAGTAATGTGGCTGGTTCATAAGTATGACACCCTTAATACTTTGGCCTACCTGAAGAAATTAAGCGTACTAAATAGTTTCCTCTTTCTTTGTATGAAGGAGGAGAGGAAATGCACTTGTTTGCTCTGAGATCCTGGTAATTTTGGTGGTGAACTCCTAAAGGAATAGGCTGCCTTGACAATGCCATGCTGATGTGGACAGAGGATGGAGGTGGAAATTGGCATCACTGACTGTCTGTGCAGCTACCTGCAGAGGAACAGCTCAACTCTTCAGCCCATATGAGAATAGATCTTCCCAATCCAAAAACAGTTTTCCTTTTTCCACTTCCCTTCAGTTTTGGTCCTTTTCTTCTATTATTTGCAGTCATGCTCCCTCCCTCTTCTTCCTTTGTCTCTCAGATTGCTCTTTCTATTGTTTCGGTTTGGTTTGGGTTTTTTTTCTATGCTCTTTGCTGCCACCGCCTTCCTAACTGCACTCTTAATCCAACACAAAGCCTATAGTCCTTTCCCAAGGTCTCCCAGAAAATCTTACCCATTTTATCACACTGTCATATGGTCCCTTCTCTCAGTGTACTCCCTCATTTCAGTGGGCAGAGGGAAATACCATCCTCGCCTCTCCCTCTTCTCTATGTGCTCCCTGTAGTCATTCTCTGAGGAAGCAAGCAAAGGACTAGTTCATGCAACCAAATGCAAACAAGTAAAAGGAGAAATTTTTTTTAAGAGTGACCTTTGAGCTGAGCGGGAATAAACATCTTAACCAGGTTTGGCTCCAGGCGACAGGAAAGCAGTCAGGATGGCAGATAGCAGAGGCCAATGCAACAGCCTCACTGCCTGCAATTAAGGCCTGAGCCTGGGCTATTTGCTGCCCCACAGGACAAGGAGTGAGACTGAAACTGCCAGAAGTCTCACAGCCCCTCTGCTCCAAGTGCTGTAAGCTTTGCCCTTTTGTCTTCCCAGCCCTCAGTCAGGCTCTGCCTGCTTTTCACCATTCTCTGCCAGCAAAGGCTAAGCCCTGGCCCAGTGATTTCAGATCAGCCCCATCCCTGCCGGATAAGATGCCTCCACTCTGCCCACCATGCCATGCCACATCATGGCACATCATGTCACATGCACAAACCATGTGGAAGAACAGTATCCCCTAAGCACAAATGGAAAGAAGATGGCTCACCAGGAGATTTTTGTGCATGGAGAGTAATAATTTGCATTTTGGTATGGGAAAATTAATGCACTGTACTAGTCATATGGAGAAAGAACAAACTAAGTGGCGAGGTTTTATAACTAGGGCCAAAATCAACTTTCAAAGAGATCATGTTAAAATGGCTGATTATTCCTGACATCATGACTCCTTCCAGTAGCAGAGCTCCTCTTTCCACACAGCTTACCAGTGGAAAGTGTATTATTTTTTTTATCTCATGCAAAAAAGTAGCTATTATTTCGCTTACAGAAAATAAGCCAAGGATAAAATGTGGTTTAAAATGGAAATTATCCCACAAGCTGGATTAGGTACACATTTTACTGGCAAACTGTTGAATGCTCCTTTTATACTTTTTTTTAAATTCTTCAAAGATAGCATTCAGTCCTAGAATGGCTGGAACAAATGATGGGAAAAGTCTGATCAGATGTTGTTGGCCCAACAACCTTCATGAAACATGATTCACCTTTGTCACTACAGAGAGCATTCTGGGGAGACTACCAATTCGACATGGATGCCATTCATCCATGCGCATGGAGCTAGCACCCGGCCAACGCATCATATGAATTCCACATAATCTGTGTTCTGTAGGCTTCAGGGATATATAGGCTTTATCCAGACCACAGAGAGCCAAGAATTTTCCCTATGAGAAGTAAAATAATAACAATTCAAGACAAACTATGAGGAAAATGTCACTGATAAAGGATTTCAGGAGCATATTTGGAGAATACCCCTACTTATTGAGTACTGAGGAGTTGAAATATCAGTACAGGGAGGATCTGGACCACTTAACAAATGTTGGGTCTGAGCCTTCAAACAATTACTTGTGTGAGTGATTATCAACAGAAGTAAATCTATGAAACTCATATCTAAACATTCCCGAAAATATCCAAAACCTGTTTTTTCAGTCATCAAACAGAAGAATGTTCCCAGCATCATCTGAGGACAGCAGACATTGTATAGGCAGTCTGGGTTGATATTTTTTAGTTTGTTTTGTTTACAAGGTATTTTAAGACGTGGTGCTCTGGCAACAGTAAAGGAAATAATAAGAGAGAAAGCAGAATGTAGGATAGCGTTCATGTTCAGAGAGATCTTTCATATAAATTTGCTGCTAATTGCTTCCTTCTTAAGATACCAAATGATGTCATTGATCATCCACAAGTGCTGAGGACAGCACAAGGATGGTTAAATGTATCAGTAAAGAAATATTCTTAATGAGACAGAAAGCAGGGTAAATTTTGACCAGCAAATTTCACTACTTTTTATTTAAAGGAATATTGACCTTACCATTAGTTTTACTTAATTTTTACCTCAAAATTAAAAGAAATAGTGAAAATCAAGTAATCACAGGGAGCTGTAAGTTGCTATCATTCCTATATTTAAGTGGCCCTTAACATAACAGTTAAAATCCCAACCAGAAAAAGGATGATCTAGTTTCTGTTACTGTTTCACAATATCATGCTGTGAAAGTTTATGGAGATTATTACACAGCCACAATTAGAAAAGAAATGTTACTAATAACAAAGACAGATTTACTCCAAAAGTGTTCATGCAAATATTTTAATTCATGTTTTGTCAAGCTGCTTTAAACAGCCAACCCTTGTTGTAAGAATATGCTAATATGTGATTAAACTGCACTCACATCATGCCATATGGTGCATCTGAAACATAAAACACTGCTCTATTATTTGGGGAGAGTCATTTGAAAAGGAAAGGAAAAGAAAAAGAGAGAACCCAGGGGAAAAGACAGTTTATCTGTCCTCCCACACTTTATAAGCCAGCTTTAACATTAGGCACCATTATTCTGGATGAGATTTGACAGTTTTTGGGTTAATGGATCTTAATCTTTTATGAAAGAGAAAAACATGCTTATATGCAGCAAAGACCAGTCTATAGGTTGTGATGGGGGTATTTTGTTTAAATTACACAGAATTGAGGTTTTTAAGGAAAATATTTACCTTTACTATGAAGCCACAAGCAGGTAAACATGCACACATACAAGAAGCAAGCTCTGGAGCCAATGGGAGTTTTGCCATTGGCTTCTGTGGGAGCAGACTCTGCTTCTTTGCCATTTTCCAATCTGATATTAGCATGCAAGTCAGGATGGGTGAGAGTGAGAGCTAAAGAGAGAAATGCTGGATTCAAAAAAAGAGTTTGTCAGTTAGGTGCTTAATTACATAGCAGCATGTGGACAATGCTTAAGCAGGAGTGCAGACGCAGGCAAAAATGATTAATCTCTTGTTTTAATTATACTTGATTGTTTGACTGTGTTGTTTTTATTGAAAATGACCTGATATTTCATTTGAGAACTTCAGAGTAGCAGGAAGGTGAGGAAATGCTATAGTCTAAGGCATTAGCTTCTTACCAGTAGATGTTTGTATTTTTATGTGCTTGACAGGTCACAAGTGAAATGAGTGATGGGTTCAACCTAACCTTTGCCAGATGATCACCTACATTAAAAAAACCTGCATAATTTATTAAAATCATTCAAATACATTTCTCACTAGAGCATTCATTGTCTAGTTTTCTTTTTAATGATAACAGTCCATGATGCTATTCATCTGATGGCTATTCAAAGAGATTACATCAAATTTGCCAACCAGTGTTTTCAGCTTAGTTCCCAGAACTGAAGGCCCAGGTCCTCAGTGATATTTTGCTGTCTAAAATAAAAATAACTCCTAGCTAGCACTCCTTAGGACTTGGATACAGGCACTCCCAAAATGTAATATACTTTGAATTTGGTAGGTACCAGCAAAGAGACTAAAAACTCAACAATGTTCTGCCCAGTGATGTGGTGAAGAACAAGCACCTCTTGAAGTGAACACTTCAAAATTAGTTTGTGGCAGGAAGCCTGAACTGCTATATAGAGAAGTTTAGTTTTCAGAGTTGGAAGGCAGTAAGCCTCTCAATGCAGGGTTGTTGTACTCAGAAATATATTTCTGGCCTCATGGGAAGAAACACACTGCATAAAATTCTGCTGCAGCATGAAAGGGTTGAAAGATTTCTTTCACATGATGTAACCTTTCAGGAAATCTAACCTGACAAACAAAAAAACCCTCTACTCTCCTTCATCAACAAGAAAATAACCACCTTGTTAACCAACCAAGAGTGTCATATGTTTTACCTCAGCTCTGCAAAGTATTTGCTTATCTTAAAGCACATATCGAAACCCATTCCTTTCTGCAAGGCAAGAAAATAGGGTGTGCAGATTAAAACATTTCAAGCCATCATGTCACTTGATAAGCTAGTGTTTATCACCATGGCAAGAACCATGAAACTTTTGTTGGCACTAGGCTGCCTTGAACACTTTTGCATTTGACATGGATCTACCACAGGCCCTCAAGGACTGAAGGGCAGAAGGAGGTTTGGTTGTCGTCTGTCCATGGCTAATCCAATATTTTACGATGTGCTCAGGTTAAATTCTTGATCCCACTGAAATTAAGAATATTTACTAAAGTGGGTCAGGGCCTTCATCAATAGATTTAAGGATAACAGTCATCTGGTGATCAACAGTGGAAACTCATCTTTGTTAACCTCAGAACTTGTCCGAACTAGGCTATATATGCTTTAAGAACATAGTCACTATTGATTTAAAGATTTAAAATAAAGAATAATTCATTGCATACCTATTGAAGTTATTCCAATGGTTAATTATTCTCACTTTTAAAAGACTGAATATTACTTCGCATTTTAATTTATATGTATTCAGATTCTGGATGCTGAATATCACCATGTCTGATAGCCTGAAGAATTCCATTACTGTTAAAATACCTCTTCCCATTTATAGATCACAATAAAACAGCTCAGTATTTTCTTTACTAAATTGAGGAGACTCAAGCTTATACAACTTTCAACAAGAGAAAAAATTCATTGGGCAATCATCACAGAAAAATATTTTTAAGTGGAAACAGAGTGAATGGCAAATTTGGATCAGATTTGAACACAGCCATGCCAAAATGCTTTTATTTTAACATGTACATTAATATAATTGCATTATATATTTAAATGGAAAACACTGCATTGCCCTCATAATAAGATGGTACAGAACTTTGCCATTGTTGAAAGAATTATGGCACTGTTTTCAAAACGTAATAAAATAAAGATAGATAAAAATTCTAGGACTGCTGCCCAGGGAAGACAGAATTTGTAGACTACTGGTTCAGAGAAATAAATTATGTTTAAAAGAAAATGGACTTGGATTAGAAGAGAGAATGGAGAGTTTGGCAAGAGTAAGCAGACAGTGCTTCCCCACGCTGGAAAATGTGTCTGAATGCTTGTGTTCCCAAAATGAGAAGAATAAAGAAATCTTGGTAAGGTCCTGATGGGAACTGGAACTGGAATGGGAGAAGTCAAGAGAAGAGCATGAGATAAAACATAACTAAAGATGTGAATATGGGCCTTCTAAACAAGAATGAGGAGTTGAAGTGGGCTTGGAAAGGAAGACAACAGACAACAGAAGGAAGGGAGGATTTGTCTGCTGCAAATTAGCAGAAGGAGATAATTGCTTTCATTGCAATATATAAAAAAAAAATCCAATCCAGATAAAAGCAAACAGAAAACAGGTAGTAAGGCTGAATGCAAGTAACTAAGACAGGAAGGGGTGAACAACAGGCAGCATTAGGAACAACTAGTAAGAAAGGAAGATTTTAGAATAAGCAAGGGTTTAAAGTCATAAGAGAGAGAAGAGCTTGGAGGGAAGGAACATCTAGACTCAGAGATCATTCACACAGTTATAGCTCTAAGATTCAGGAGTGGTACTGTCCGTGAGCATGCTTATGTCCTCAGGGAAAGGGAAATGGTAAAATAAAAACTGATCAAAGGAGATAATGAAAAGGCCATAAGAGGAAATTCAAAAGGTGGGTACTGCTGAAGTTAGTAAATTGAAAGGGCAAGAAACAAAACAATAAGCCTAAGAAATTCCCATCACATGGGGAATAAAGTTCTTGTATAAGAGGGCTTCTTGGCAGAAAAGTGAATTACAATGTGGGTTGGAGGGGATTAAGAGAGCAGAAAAAATGTGTGCTATTGGGAGCCTAAGGCTAACAATATTTTTGTTGACTTTATCATTGCTAACATTTTAGCAAGAAATACTTCTGTACAAATAAATGAAGATTACTTATTCTGTTTCTTCACCACACTTCACTGTTCCCCTGTCCAAAATGGAAGTCTATTATGAAAAAGGATCTGACTGAAAGGACACAGCTACAAGACATTATTTCTCATTCTGTCGTGATTTCTGGAAAGACCAGGCTCTGTGAAGGTAAGAATAATAACATACACTTTTCTTACAGAGTGGTAAAAGGCTTTAAAAGATTCTAAAAACTGAAATGAAAAAACATAATATGAATCTATCCAGTGATGGACCAGTTTAATTTTCTTATGGATTATGCTACCAATCAATCTCATCTGAACAGATGGTATGGCTACCGATATGGAATAAATTAATAACAGCAGGTAAAGATATTCTCGATGCTTTCTATAAATGTATGATGTTTATAAATTATTAGACAGATCTATAGACAATATATTTATTCAATCAGAACAATGCAAATGTTTTTATCTGGACATAGCTTGCAGTAATAAACCTTAGGATTTGTCAAGAAGGCTGTCAGTGTGTGGTCTCTTACATCCTTTTTAACAGCTTCCTAGCCCACTGTCCTGATTTACCTTTAAAAAAAAGCAGCAAGCACTTGCCAAGTATAGCAAAATTGTTGTCAAAGAGAAGTTGCTTCTTTGCTAAAAGCGCTTAAATAGATCTCTTCCCTGCCTTTTTAACTGTGAACTGCTATTAATTCACAACAGCCTTATGTGCATGATACAGTAGTTCTCATTTATTATTATCCAAAACAGATTTGGAAAGAGTGAATTAAGTCATTTTGGAAGAAGTCTTATTGAAATGTGACAGAAATGCAGCAGATAGTTTATTGCTTTACAAATAGTTCTCTTGATTTGAAGGATATATTTTTGGCATGATATCCTTTGGGAAGTTTGAGTGTTGGATAAGCTTGTATGAATAGAATCATAGAATATTTAGGGTTGGAAAGAACCTTAAGATCACCTAGTTCCAGCACCCCTGCCGTGGGCATGGACACCTCCCACTAAACCATGCCACCCAAGGCTATGTCCAACCTGGCCTTGAACACTGCCAGCGATGGAACATTCACAACTTCTCTGGGCAACCCATTCCAGTGCCTCAGCACCCTTACAGTGAAGAATTTCTTCCTCACATCCAATCTAAACTTCCCCTGTTTAAGTTTGAACCCATTACCCCTTTTCCTATCACTACAGCTCCTAATTAAGAGTCCCTCCCCAGCATCCCTATAGGCCCTTTCTGATACTGGAAGGCTGCCATGAGATCTCCAAGCAGCCTTCTCTTCTCCAGGCTGAACAGCCCCAACTTTCTCAGCCTAGTGAGCTTTTGTTTTGTTCATCCTTTGTATCTCTGTATTTCATCTTGATTTCAGCTTCATACTGAAATGCAGGTAAATTCTTACAGAAATGCAGGCAAATTCTTACTGAAATGCAGGTAAATGGGTACATGTTGCTTTTAGCAGTCTATGGAAGGCTGAGACTGTATCTTGCTAAATGTGGATGATAAAATATTGCACTGATCTCTCTCAATATGTTGTCAGTTCTGACTTCAAAGAAAAAATCTATTTCAGCCCTAGAGTTTCCTTATGTCCTTATTTAAGGATAAAGGGTCAGTTTCTGGTTACTCAAGCACATCTGAAAAACAGAAAGTAAATCTATTCTTAAACATTATCAAATTATCTTTGTAAGATGGAAAAAAAAAAAGCAACAAATGATTTGTATGTACTCTGAAGTCAAATTTTGTGTATCTGTCTAGGTGCTTGTATTGAAACTTGCAATGACTCATCATAAATTATTCTCACAAGTAGCCTGTGTAGGCTTGAGGGCCTGTAGGTCAGCCTAAAAGTCCCAACAAATGCAGGAATGTCTTTTGCAATAGGTTAATAAAGGCTTTGTCTAGTCTAGTTTTCAGTTGATTGGGCAATGACAGTCTTACTGCTTCCCCTGAGAGATCTTTTCATGTAACATCAATTCCACAGTAAGTAATTTCTGTTTCTCATTCTGTTGCCCTATAAAACTTTCTGGGGGGCAAGGGAAAAATAATCAAAATGAATGAGTAAGGTATGCCTCACGTTTAATTAAAAATATTTTTGCCCTTGGAATGAAAAGGTATGGTGATAACTGGAGTCACAAGGGAGTCCTGCCTAAAAAGTGTTGGCATCATATCACCTTATTTCAGTACAGATACAAAATTGAACAAAATGTGCAATTATGTCTTAAACAAAAATGTGGTACTAGACATCAAATGTATGTAGCTGAAGCAACATATGAACACATGGCATCTTTGCTAAGTAATTTGCTCTTAATTGTCAGCACATTTAGTACTGGCATTTTTAGATACATTTTTGGTTCATTCTCTAACAAATGAGTCTACACTAATTGTTTCTCCCAGCAATTTATTGCACAGCTGGGAGACCAAGTTGCAGAATTGCACACACACTGTCTTATATTGAATTCATTTATTGAAAATGTTTAAAATTCCACGAGGTAGTCAAGAATTATTTTAATTGCAGTGTCTACAATGAAAGTATGGAATTAATTAAATGTCTTGAGGGCAGGTAAAGTATGGTTTTCAGAACCTATTGCTTAAGAATTTTTCAACAACTGTAATAGTGTAAATCAAGATATCTTTTAGTAATGGGGTTAACTGTGACATTTCAGAGGATCTCTTAAAAGCATATTTTTATTTAAAAGGTGAACATCTGCTAAGGTAGAAAACTCATCTGTATGCTAAAGAATTATCTTTCTGAGGATCTTTCCATTATGAAATACCTGTCATGATTCTCTTGTACAAATCTGTTAGGTCTCACAAATCTTTCTTTCATGTCTCTCCTAAGGGACACTTATCTTCTCTGATGAGAGATAAATGTCCATAATTCAAAAAAAAAAGTTTTAATCTAAAGCAGACCAAAGTCTAAAGGCTTACTCAGGAATATTAGCTCTAACAGTATAAATTGAGATGGATCTTTAGAAAATGGGATGCCTACTGTATGTTGGATTAGCTTTCAAAAGCACTGATGTCACATTATAAGTTGGGAACAAATTGCTAAAAAGTCCTTCTCTCTTAGCTCATGAATCACACTGTTCTGATGTGTCAAATCACATCAAGTGTGATCAGTTAAATAAACTGACATCATGAAATGTTTAGTGATTTTTTTTTTCCATAGAAGAATGATCTCATAGCTCTCCGACTTTACACTTGAAGCAAGATCTTGAGACATCCAGGAAAAGATGGCTGTATTAATTAAGAAATTATTTTAAGACTAGTAAGCAAATTCCTGAGAAATTCTTCAGGACTTTGTTTTTTTAAATATTATTTTAACTACCTTTTGCCATTGTAAAATTACTTTTATAATTGAAAGTACTCCATAAATCCAGTAGTCTGTGAAATGTGAGTTCCATGCATTACTGCAAAGGCTTAACATCATCTGTATACCTTTGAATGCAGTGAGCCCCTTGAAATACTGGCCTCATTTCAAAGACTTATCTTGCAAGTTGCAGTTTTTCTCTAAGGATTAAGGTAAGTACAAGGACTTGGTCATAACAGGATGAATTCACTTGATTATGTTTTATCTTGGCAGCTAAGAAGACCCCAGCTACTGCTAGCATGATCTAAGGCATGTTGTCAGTCCCACAACAAACACAATGTCATAGAAGCTAAAGCTGGAATTGGGAAGCCCCATATGGCTTCAAATCAATGGCTGAGATGACAGGTGGGGAAAAGAAGGTGGATTGGGAACACCACCCATCACACCAGAAGGAACTCTGGTTGTAGGCAACATCATAAAACAGATATGAAGGAAGGCTAATTCTTATTCATACACAGCCCCACTAAAAGAAGAAATTGCTTTGTTGGGGCTTGGGAGGGGGAATCAGTTTTGGGTTGGGCTTTTTGTTCGTTAGGTTTTGTTGGGGATTTTTTTTGTTGGTTTGAGCTTTTGTTTTCACAGAAAATGACATATACAAATGTGCAGTTTCCGAGATGGTGCATACACACAAAAAGTGGATATGCAAAAAAAAGCAAATCAATTATTTACATATGCCATCTCCCATTGTATTCACCATCAGAATAAAATCTGCTTAAGTCCTGGTGGTTATTTTTTTATTATTATTTTCTATCATGTTCACTTACATGAAATTTAAAAAGCTTTTTCTGTAATCAGTTTACTCTTTTAAGCTATTTATAATTCTTGGAATATACTGTTTCTTCCATTTTTAACCACTTAAGGAAGTGATTAGCTAGCATAGTTTTTACATTTTGCTCCAGTTTGATTCTCTTCTCTGTGCATTCCTTTTTTTCACACAGGATAAAACCATCCTTTTTTATTTAGCTATGAAGGGGAGGAGAACATTGTAATCTAACCGAATAAATGCAGCCCAAGCTAAATTGGTATAGCTCTGACAGTGTTACTGAGTGGTGTCTGATTAACCTGGAGTTGAATTTCCATTGATTTCAACTGAAGAATGGCTAAGGCCCTTAATGGAAAAGTGTAGAACCAAATAGATCTCAGCCAAATAGTTTGGAGTTTGATGATTTCTTTTTTCTCATAAATTTGCAGGCTGAAATGCTAAATTGTGTAGATCAGTTATTAGATTGTATTATCTGCTGGTGTTCAGCCTCTGCTTGCTAAATCAACAACTCTGAATAGCAAGACTGCAACTTTCTGTAAATCACAGTTTAGCTAAAACAGCTTACCTGCGACCTGCATGTTACAGGAACAGGCACCTGCATTAAGTGGAAGTGGAAATGAGCAGCTCACAATGGTAATGACAGAGTACATGGTACAGGGGAAGGAAATATCTCTCCCCTACCCACTATTGCTGTTCTGTGTTAGCAGAGAAGCTAAAACCCCTAATATAATTTTTAATTTAATAGATTTTTGTGAATTACTTCAGATGACAGAATGAAAGATTTACTACTCCGATTAAAAAAAAAAAAAAAAAAACAAAAAAACTTTTTTTTTTCCCCAGCCAGATCAGCTGGTTCTATAAAAGACAAACTTCCTACAGAACTTACTCTCTTAGGCCAGCAGTTCTGCCTTAAATAATAAATGCAATGCTGTAGTTGGCAAGTATCGGAAAGTACTTTATTCGCTCAGTTCATTTCAGCAGGCTACAAGCTAAAGCCAGCCTTATCACCTAAAAATTTAGCTTCTACACTGATGACTTTCACTAGCATTGGGTTGAGAAAAAACACACAATTTACACACCTGCCTGACTGGAAAGGAGACTAGTAACTAAAGGGTTTTGTTTGTGACAGGAAGCTGAGGTGAGGCAGAACATAGCCAATTCATTCTGATCTGCCCCTTGAAAGAAAACACTTTAGCGTGGTTGTATATGACTAAACACATTAGGGCTTCCACGGGATAGGATTATCTTTTGTGATCCCTTTGACTGTGTTCTGGGACAGCCTGAGAGGTGCTGCCCACAGCCCATTCACTGTGAGTGGTGAGTCATGTTTTGCCCCAAGAGGCATTAGGGATCTTACTCAACCAGCCCTTCCTTAGGTTACCATAAAGACTATCTCTGCAGCCACAAGCAGGAGTGGTAGAGCTGGAGACAGCTCTTAACTCACCCAGCAAGACCACACAACCCCTCCTCTCTTTCCAACCAAAACTCAGTCAACTCCAGCCCAGCTAAGGAAGCGGCAGTTAAAGTAGGGCCAGGACTTAACCCAGAGACCCTTATTAAATGTATTTTCTTCTGGAAATTAGAGTACAGTAGCTGGTATTTTAGTTAACCTTTGCAATGACATATTTATTCTGGTGTACCCAATAATGTCTAATCACGCTTTTTTTTCCACATGGAAACTTTAGACATTTCAATTTCCAGAAATGGCCTTGAAAGGATTCTGTTCCCACTTCTCCATAGAAGTGTGATTATATTTGTAACAATTAAAAATGCAGTTCCCCTTGGGGAAATGTCAGTGGTAATTATCACACTGATGATTCAGAGAATGCTTCCTTGTACAATTGGCTCTTGATAAATTGCTGGTACTTGTTTGACACTCTCAGTTCTCCTGTTTGATTAAATAATCATCAGGAAAATATCTACATCATCACTTCATAGTCAGATGTCATTCTCCTTTCATGCTGAAGTGCATCACTCTTGCTGTTAAAAAATCACAACCACGTCACTATGTGAAAGCCAAAAACCACATCGAGAATCCGTATGCATGACTTAGTGTGTGTCTGATAACAAGAAGAGCTATACACCTTTAAATGAACACCACAAGGGTGGAAAGGGCAGGGATGATATGCTTGCCTTAATTAGGCAGCAGTACCCACCTATAGTAAAACCTCTAATAGAGCTCACCATTGTGTTTTGGTGTGCATTTGACTTGCAGCTCACGCTGACCACATTCATTACATCCTACACCACTGGGCCAAGGACCAGTCAACAGAAACATTTCCACTGACCACAGTTAGATCAAGCTTTTCATGCCTTCATGAAAATGGATCTTAGTTCTTCCTTCTGTGGTCGCAAACTCAACATGTCTCACATCTTCACTCCTTGAAATCCTGCTCATTCAGTTATTCCTTGGTTGGTGTTCTCAGCCTTCTGTCAATATTAGAACAAAATACTCTGTTGTTGAGGGTCTTTTTTCCTTTTTTTTTCCCCTATCCCTCCCAGTAAACAAATGTACAAACAACAATCTTTCATAGATCAATGAAAGGATCATCTTTCCAAAAGTTGTTCAGCAGCAGCAATTCTGGGTTATGGCCTTCTTTGAACTCTCGATCCATCATCTCTGATATGTTATCTAGCCCCTTGACTGATATTCAAATCAGTTGCTAACAGCACAGAAGCTACCTATGTATTTGGCCAGACAAATCACATGAACAGATGTGAGGTGACCCAAACAAGGTACATAAATTATGTGTTTGGGATCAGATTCAGTTGCCCGCTGTGCTAGATGCCACATAGACACTAATTAAAAAGACAGTTCTCACTCCAAGAAGCTTCAGCACTGTGGTGGAGGAAAAAAACCAACATGTTGGAAGTGAGAACAACTGATGACAAAAGAATCATAAAAAAATGTTTAGAAACTAAGAGAGTTTAAGAATATTAAAGAAATGGCTTTGAAGTTACAGTCAAATAAGCAAAGTTAGAAAAAAAAAAAAATTAGTGTTTTCTCTCTACCTTTTTTTATGTGATTATGTGATGGGCTTTTTTCAGCAGAAATATTTTCTTATTCAGTAAAGGGACTATTGACCTAGAGAGCAGGTACCTGGTGTTTTGTTTTCTCTGCACAGGTCACTGTGCTCTCCAGGTGCACTTATTGCATGTTATTCAAACCTTAGCCAGTAATACAGAATTAGTCATGGACTTTGTCATCGTATATACCACTTCAGGACCCACAGTGTCTGTTTCCACACCACCTAGAAGTCTCTGACACTTGCTACACTGATGGTAGAAATCCATCATACGCATTAGGAAGACTCTGGGCTGGATTTTGCTAACACCTCGGCTAGATCCCTGGTCATGAAGCAATCGCCCTTTGAAAGTTTGGCTTAGCCTGCTGCTGGGGCAGGGGAACATTCATGACTTTGGGAATGTATTTTGGCACTGGCATTATAGAAGACTATCATTTCCACTGAAGGTGGCTTTGGTGAAAGAGTGGACCCAGTAGCTCTGTGTCACAGAGGACTAAGCAGTAGAAAAGCCTGTAAGATGGAAAAGCCACCTGGGATCAACTCCATGTAGAGAGAATCTTCAAGAAATTTACGGCCAAATCCAAAAAGGACTCTGGCTCTTAAAGTAAAAGCTAGTCAGAGTCTAAGTACTAATTCTGAAACTGCAGTTTTTAAGGTCTCTTTGCAAAGTCATCAACCTCTGAACTGCATATGTGCTTTTATTTTTTATTGTAAAGCTTTCCAAGTGCCAACAGTTTCATCTGTTATCCCTGAACTTTCACAGGTCAGCAGTTCTGGAAAGTTCATCACGTATCTAACTCCTACACTAGAGCAGAAACTAGATATTTTGTCTGTCCCTATATCCTCCAAGAGGCTTCGTGAGGAAAGTGTTGAAGATGTATTCTGCCATACCTACAGGATCTGGCTCCACCTAAAATGCCATAGTTCATTTCAAAATTTAGCTGAAAAAGAGCTTCCTACTTTCATGTCTATGTATATATATGTTTATAGGTGCCTGTGCTTTAGCTTCCTTAACAGGATTTACAACCTCTATCTCATACTTCTCATGCTAGGGTCCTTATTCCCAAGATGTTGAATGTTCAGGGGTAGGGGGAACTTTCTTGTGTCACTGCTTAGGGAAAAAGTCGTAACTCTGTGGGTCAAAGACAAAAAAGAGATGATAGCTTTGTAGCCCACTGATCCTTAAAATACTCCTACAGAACTCTTCAGAGACATATTTTTTCAAAGACTTGAATGATGGTAAGTTTGGGGAGCGTCTCAAAGGAATGATAAAAGGAGCATCCTTGAATAAAGGCCACAAATGAATAAAGGCTGCCAGATTTCAGGACAGGGGAGAGATGACCTATGTTTTTCCAAATAAAAGATCAACAGAAATTTTTAGCATGGGAAGAACACCACGTTTTTCTCCATATTCCTTCTTAGAAGTGGCAGCTTATTTCCTGCATAAATATATGTGCATGTGCAATATAAATTCACCATGAAGTGTACACCATGAATAGAAAATTCCTATGGAGTTTGGCAAAGTTGAAAGTTACTCAAAGAAGGGTCATATCATGGGAAATATTGCTTGCAAGGCAATCACAGTAACTAGAAGGGCTATCAGCCCAGCCCATACAAAGCATAAGGCTAGAGATCATCGCGCATTGGCAGACCACATGCTTCAGCAAGGAGCTGGTGAGAAAAAGTAAATTGGGGAAGGGGAATTATGTAGCAGGTCTCTGCTCCTTAGGAAATATATTTTACAGTTGCCTGTAAAAAAAATTGACCTGTAGGCCAGGAACTTGACTTCCAAGAAGAAAGGGACATTTTTGCTTGAGCTTAAGCTGTGAGCTGAGACAAGGGTCTCAAAATGGTAACAAATAATGTGGAATGGATGGGATTTCTCAACTAGCCCTGTGGCACACAGCTGGTTGAAGACCCCTTGAAATAAGTGAGGGGTGTAGAGAAGGATTTAATTCAACTGCCTACAACATGATGAGAATGAGCTGAAATTCTATATAAAAGGTATGCAAATAAACACAATCAACCATCAAGTAAAACACAGGCAGTTGAGAAGAAAGGCTGCACTTGCAAGGAGAGGCTTTGTTTCTACTAGGCTAGTTCTAGGAAAGTGTTGATCTGTCCAGGAGGTGCTGTAGTTGATGGTTACTTGTAAAGCCTGAAGTCAGCTAACTGCTAAGAGTTTAGAGGAAAACACATTTAGAGGGGTTTTTTGGCATATTCAGAGATGTCAAATCATTGCTTATGAGTAATGGAACCCCTCTCCAGTACTGCATGTAAGTAATACACTGCTCAAGTATCCCCAGGCTGGACTGCATAATTTCCAGGTAATACCTGAGAGAGTTTCCCCATGTGGGAATGTCACAAGCTGACCCTAGTTACAGCAATTCTTTCTGGTTTAATTTGTCTTTTGGGAACAGCAAGTGTTCTTCCTCAACAATTGAAACATGAAAGCTGTGTTTTATTTTATTCACCAAAGCTATATATTATCTTAAAAACAGTTTTTTTCTGAACTTTTAAGTTCTTTTGAATTGTGCTGTAAAAAAAAAAGTCAAAGTCTCTTCTACACACAGATAATAGGAAATCTACATATACTGAATTTGGCATCTGCTCTCAGGGATGTGCTGTACATACTTGTATGCACATACAACAGTCTTTGAATAAGTAACATCTGTAACATTATGTTTATTCTGATTAATGAAGAGAAAGCATTAGATCTCCTGAGTCTTTGAATGCTGTTCTGCAATTATGTCATAACTGATCCTTATTATTTCCACTGATTATTTATATCGTTTCCTCATGATTGTCTTAAGTTGGCTCCTTTATAAATTAGGTCTTGCTATTAACAACAATCATTAATTACCCTTACAGAAGGCTTGTGTCTGCAGAAGGAGATGTTGCACTTCTAAGTTCCGTTTTATCCAACTTTGGTTTAAATTGTTTGCTACTGCCATTTCTCCAGATCATCCCTCAGAATGCAAGCTCCAGGGATGATCTGGAAGCTCTTGCATTTATCAGTAATACTTCAGAATTTGTCACGTGTGATGCTGAGGTTAGCATATAGGCTATTAAAAGCAAACCATTTCAAATGCAAATGTTGTCAGAAACAAAAAGAAAGTTGTTCTAGACCAAACAATTTGGCCTACAAAGTCAATGCCTCTTCAAGGGAGATGAATAGTGCACAGAACTGAATCTGATTAGGTTTTAAAAAATCATGATGAAATGCTAAAATATCTGCTGATAAGTGTGTAAGAGTGATTGCAAGTCACATACTTCCCTACTATAATTCTAAAGATTCTGCCATAAATATCTCACAGAACAGGGATATTTAGTCCTATGTATTTTACTACAATTACTCTTTCACATACTGCAAAAAGAGGTGGCAGGAGCTCCAGAATTACCCTGGGTCCCAGGAGTGAACCCAGAAGCTGGCATTCTGCACCAGGATTCCCTCTCCAGCAGCAGAAAGGAGTAGGTGCCAGCACAAAGAGACACCTTTTCCTGCAGCAGAGTTTGCATCCTGGTACCAGGCTGCTGTGCAGCTGTGTCTCCCCATTGGGAGCAGTTTGGATCACACTATATACAACATTCTTCTGCCTGCATGTGAGGGTTTCTTTTAAAATATCTTAAAGTCAGTTGTGCACAGCCTAGTCTCTCAAGCTGTACTAGTTCTTGTTCCTGAGATCATGTTTGCATTAGTGGTTGTAGTGTGGCAGCAGCCAAATAAAATCTGGGGTTAGGCATTTTCTGGACAGAGCTTTCTGAGGGTGTTGTTAACTTGACTTTGCTAGAGTTAAGCCTGAGATACCTTTGTTGGCCAATAGGCAAGCCTAATGTGAGGGGCAGAAGGGGTTTTAAAATTATACTACTGGAAATACTACACCATGAGAGAAATGTTAGTATGCTTTTACCTACAATATTGTATTACTGCAAAGAAAATAGCAGAAGAATAAAAAAAATGAGGAATTAGAAGTATGAAAGAGTTATCATAGATTTTTAAAGTGAAGGAGATAAACGCAAGGGGAATTGGAAGTATTACGCAAAGCAGCAAAAACAAGACCCATGTAAAACCAGCTCTTTTAAAGGAATAAATTCTGATTAGCAGAAACTACCTCCTTGTTGAAATGATTGTCTCATTAAGTCATCAGTCTGTGTGGTAGAGCCAAATCACATGAATGTTAACAGACTAACAGACTAAACAAAACTATCTGTGACAAAATAAAGGATAACTAGGCCACCACAACTTTAATGGGAGAGGGACAAATTCAAAGTTGCAAAGGTATTTGAAACACAGCAGAAAGCATGTTTCCTTAATCCAAGTATCTAATAAGTGCTGAAAGAATGAAGCGTACAATTGAAAACACATGTTGAAACTGAATGTGAGGCTGCAAGGGGAAGCAGACTGTAGAGACTGTCTTTGTAGAAACCCTGGAAAGAACTGACACAATGCAAAGGTGCTGGCACTCATCTCTGATAGCAAAATGCAGCTGAAGGATGAAGCTCTGTTAATGAAATAAAGATTTTACTAAGTTGCATAATTAAATATACCCTGGTACATTCTACAGCAGGTTGGCTTCTGACATTGGAAAGAAATAGATAAAAAGTGAATTCCAAATAGATAATGGAGCTGAATACAACGTATTCATGGCAAGCACCATGCCCAAGGGTAAAATTCAAAGCTCTCCATGTTTCAAATAGCAAGATCAAAATAAGTCCATTTGGTAAAGCTGTTCTGGCCTGCCTGCTAGCAAAAAGTTTGAAATAGTGGAACAAAAAGTCCCAAGTGTGCTTGATTGAAGAGCAGTCTGTAAATGCGGGCGATCAAATCGAGCAGATAACCCATCTGTGGAATTGAACCCAAGGCTTCCTTTGAAGAGAATGCCATGCGACACAGAAGAATACAGGGTACATTAAAGGCGTGTAGCGAATCTTAAAATTCTGAGACAATTTCAAAGAGGGTGGGAAAAAAAATCAGCATACCAAAGTTAAAATGAATAGCTGCTCCCAGGCAGAGCCATAGAAAAAATAGTGTTAGATGTAACCAACAAAGAATGAGAAGATGGCAACACAACCAATTGTCAACAAAAGTGTTTTTTCCTTTGTCTGCTTTATTAAGCAAGAATCCTGTTAATAAGATCTGCCTTTTCTTAATGATAATATATTTGGTTGGCAAAGATATCTGCATTTTTCTAGCAGATGCTGAATGCCATTTGATTTAATCCAGATTCTGATATTAAAAAGTAATGCTATTAAAGTGTAACACATATTAAATAGGTTAAAAAACAGATAACTAATAGATCACCAGAGGAGACAGTCCTCACCTAGGGGAGAGCTATCACATATCTTCCAGCAGTTCTGCTATGGATCACCACTGGTCATTAATTTTATCAATATTTTCAGGGGGATTGCTGGAAAAAATGAGAATTTCTTTGAACATAAATATATTTTAAGGACATGTCACTCTGACTACCCGAATCACCTGGTAAATGGCCCACCTCTAATCCTGCATTTGACTTTATCACAAGATACGGATCTTGGGCAGTCTGTGGTAGAAAGGGTTGAAAACTTTGAAGGTCTGAGAATCACTCAATATGAACTCCCAAGGTGATGTGATAGCTCATTGGAGTAATTCAAATGGAAGTGCAAGCACAGAGAGATTTTTTAACTATGTAAATCATAGAATTATACAATAGGGGTGGAATATGTGTCATAAATTCATCATTTAATACAATCTTTATTTTGGAAGGATGCAAACAAATTGGGAAAAGATTTAGAAAAGTGCTAGAACTATTCCAGTTCAAAGATACGGTTTAAGATTTGTTTTAATGCATCCATGTCCCTTCGCTTCTAATTTGTTATCATTGAGCATTGCACTAAAGGTCTCCATGCTGGCACAGAATGGCATGAAATGCATGAAAGTTTTGGAAAATAAAAAAGTTGTCAGAAAATGACTCAACTGAAACAGACTGAGATCAGCAAATTCCTAAGCTATTGACTTAGAGCTATGGGGATGTACCTATTCTTAGCTAAACAAAATGCATAATCATAGAGTCATAGAATAGTTAGGGTTGGAAAGGACCTCAAGATCATCTAGTTCCAACCCCCCTGCTCTGGGCAGGGACACTTCCCACTAAACCATGCCACTCAAGGCTATATCCAACCCAGCCTTGAACACTGCCAGCGATGGAGCATTCACAACTTCCCTGGGCAACCCGTTCCAGTGC
>JASSUY010021889.1:2775-57226 GCA_032466535.1 Forpus xanthops
TCCCCCAACTATTTTATAAAGTGAAATTATACTTTGCTATGTAACACTCACCAGCAGATCATATGGATAAAGTAGACACCACATCCCCCAACTATTTTATAAAGTGAAATTATACTTTGCTATGTAACACTCACCAGCAGATCATATGGATAAAGTAGACCCAACAGTCCTATCAAATGAAAACTTCTACATCTGCCAAAAATACAGAGTTTTAAAAACTCTAGGCTCTTCTGAAACAGCTTACTTCCGTACAGGTTGTTTCCCCTCTTAGTTGCACTAATATTGGATAAATACTAGAATCAAGAGCATGCTATTGACAGGTGCCAGCTGTCTTTATTATGTTGATGCCATTTTAACAGAAAGAGTATTTTCTGACAGCCTGACAACAAGGAAAAAACTGTGAGGTCAAACAATGGAACTAGTTAAAATAAAAAGCCTGCCCGGTAAGGGATGGGAAGAAGGGGAAAGAGAGCACGTGCAAAACCCACTCATTGCCGGAAATCAATCCAATCAAAGACAAAAGGATACATTGTCAAAACAAACAAACAAAACCAAACCAAACCAAACAAAAAAAAAAAAAAAAGAGAGAAAATTCCCAAGTGTATGCAAAAAGAAAGCACAACTCAAATACCACAATATTAAAGGGAAGGAGGAATGCAAAATGAATTAAAAATGTATTCATTAATAACAGTGGGGAAAACAAACTTTAAAGCATGGACTGAGTCCATCAGTAACTTTCCTCAAGCTTAATTACCAGGAAGTTGCCACTGGATTTCTGCCATTCATTTCAAGAGTAGCAAAGGCAAGGATGAAGGCCAACTTTTGTAGCAGTACCATCAGGTTAACAGGAGCCAAGAAAGATTATCACTCTTCATGATGCTTGACTGAAGTAATTGAATTTTCTAATCATACCTTATGTAATGTGAATTAGTTTGAATCACACAATCTTTAAAGTGACCTGCTTAGCTCTACAATGAGGAACTTCTTTTTCAAAACCTTTTCAGAGCCTGGTCTTGACATCTCAGAATACTATATATTCTAGAATGCTAGGAAATCTGAAACAGGTCTAGAATCAAATCAAATCACTTTACAAGGAATAAAGCATAACCTGCTTTCCACTGCACGATAAAAGTCTTCATGTAAAACTTTTTAAGATTATTTTCAGACTGGCATCATAGGAAAGTTGTTTCTTGCAGTACCTAAATCTTTATACCCTGAAGGCCATGGTAACTCCATGAAAGATGATTCTCATGTCATCTTTGACACTCCAGAACACTTCATTTAAGTATATCTTAATCTACAAGAAATTTGATTCCCCAAATTATGCCCTCGTTATTCCAGAAGAGAAGTACCAAGGCTTCATAGCGATTAGGACTGCTGATGGCACCAACATATTGCCTCTTCCTGTGCTACTGAGCAAGAATATAAAAAAGCAAAACAAGTGACAACTTTTCAATCAATTAAACTTTCTTTTAACTGAAGACTCTGGAAACAAATTCTGAAAACTAGGCATGAAATCTGCAGTCTCAGGTAACTGAGATTATCACTCCAATCACTAGGTAACTGAGATTATAATTCCAATCACTAATGCTTTTTCTATACGCATTACCAACAGGAAACCTTTGCTTTGTGGCTTTATGAAGAGTCAGTTATTAACACTCCAAGATACAGAACTTCCTGTAGCGAGCATTACCCTTTACAAAGACAAATTATAAGCATGCCTTTCCATGGTGATAAATAAGGACAAAATATAGCAATACAACAATGATACTTCTTGAAATCAGTATATTGACTCTCTTTCCCTCAAGTTCAATATGTACTTACAGAAAATACAACAGAGAATTTTCAATTCAAGATCAGTTTAATACAGTGTCAGAAGTGACTGTTAGGTGACATTTTGGTAAAGACCCTTCCTGCCAAAATATAATGCAGCATGGAAGGAATTCAGCTACAGGATCTAAAGACAATTTTCCATAACTGCTTGTTCAAGTGCTTTTCAATTTAAATTTGGATGAAGTGATAACACAAACATTCTGGAAGAGGCCCAAATGTAGGTTTCCCACTTGTTGCCAAGACCAAAGCTGAACGGAAGAGGAAATCTGAACTGTGAGGAAGTATCTACCAGACCGCTGAGCATTTTACATTCTGAAAAGGAAAAAAAGGATCAAGCAGAATCATAGCAAAGCCATTTACTATACAGAACTGATCCAGGAGGGGCTGATATCAAGGCATTCCAGCATCTGGGCCTGGGCCTTTGTCTTTTGAAAATAAAGTGGGTTTTAACTTATATTTTACGTAGGTGCAAACAAAAAAAAAAAAAGTAAAAATAAATTCTACAACCTTTGTGTCCTTTTGCAACAATCTTTTCACCTTTTGCAACAATAGCTTTAATACTGTTGATGAAGTTCTGCAAGACTGAAGAAATATCAAGACAGAAAGCTTGTCTACTTTTATTTCATAATTACTCTGAGGCACCCAATAAAAGATGCTATGAATTACCATAAACTGTAATTTCATTCTCTGCATCACATGCAAAAATCTGGTTTTGGCTAGAAATGAATTATGCATAACAATGGTTAAGAATGGGGCCTTAATCTGTCGTCATATATGATATAATCAAATTTACCATCACTGAAGTAGCTGGAATGTTCTTAATCAGCATTTACTAATCTTATAAGACTTATGAGCTGCAGACTCAACTTCCACAATATTTCAGAACAGAGCTTCAAAGGAGCTTATATATGAAGCACCACAAGTCCATCTTAAACAAGCACAGAAATGAAATGCTAGAAGACAATGGCTTCTTTAGGTATCATTTACAGGTACAAAAAATAATTTCTAGTGATAGCAAAAGAATAGATAAATTATGGGATTTTTAGAATGGAATGCAAAAGAGTAATGTCCAGAAGCATTCCTGGCACTTAAATATGGTTATTAAAGAAACACCCAGAAAAACATCTAGAATAAAAAACCACAAAGATCTGAACAGTAAGTGTAACAATATATTTATCTTTTATTTACAATTTAGTGTTTTGGAATGGGTGAAAGGGGATAAATGAAAGCTTCAAATAAAATATGAATGAACAGGTAGCTATACTACTGTCTTTGAAGCACAAAACTAAATTCGCCCAAGAAAACTCACGTCATCTGTCTGGAAGAGCTGGGGAGCAGGGAGGTAACTCCTGACGAAAGAAAACTAAACTACATATTCAATTCCTAACAAATATTCCTTAGAAAAACATGAAAATGGCTCAGAACTTGTAAACATTTGTAAATTAAGGACATCATTTTCATGATACAAACCAGTATTTTTTGCCTAGATTTTTCCAGGGCAAGTCTTTCAACTGTTGCAGCTATAGAACTTTCCTGAGACCAAGACCTAGAGGTTAATCATTTACAGACTAAAAAAAACACTGAAAAATATACTTCGGTGAGTAGTCCTGTATATCACAGAAAGGACTACATATAGTCATGAGACTGTTTTACTTAATATATTCTGATCTTCTATAGCTCTTTAATAAATAACACTGAATACTTGATGTATGATTCCAGACCTCCCATGTTCTCTAAATGACAATTATTTGAAAGTAATAATGCACACACACTTAGGTATTTAAAGTCAATCTAAAAGATTTGTTTTGAAGTTAAAGCTCACTAAATTTTCTGAACACCTAACGCTGGAATACATACAATTTGCCATTACACCCAGAATTAAGAATGCCAAAGGAAAAAAACACATACTTTTCATTGGAAGAAAAAAGTAAGTTTCACAAGAGAGTTCCTTCAATCTACTTCCTACCACACAAAGAAAAGCTAGGTATCCATATGTATACAAACAGAAGTACCTGTGTGTATATGCATAAATATGTACACATACACACACAGATTCTCTTTAGCAAAAAAGTAAGCATCAATAGTCATGCCAGTAAAACCAGTAATTAATTGTACCACGATGCTTTCTCTTACATGTCCATCCCCTCCACTGAATCTTCTAATTTTACATCACTGCCAAGAGACGCATTCAATACTCTGGATGGCTGCAGGTATACCCACAGTTGGTGGTTTGTTTTTTTTTTTCATTTTTCAGCTCCTAATCTAGCAAGTCTTCCTTCAAAAATGATTTAAAATTAATAAAATTCCTAAAGTACGTGCAGGAAAATTGCCAAATCCTTTCTCTAATAATTAATCACCTCTTAAAACTTGATACCCATGGCTTAAAACCCATGATTTGTTCCATGAGAGCATAAACTGATAAGAACATTTCTCAAGAAAGCTCCAGCTAGAAACCAACAGATTTTATTTTTAGACCTCCAGGGTTTGTTTCCCTTTTCTTCAGCTAGTCTCTTACACAAAAATACAAGAGAGCTAATAACAATTCAGATTTTTGTGAAATTTAGGAGCCCTATTTTAAACACAGATCAGTTACAAAGTTAACATTAACTCATTGAGAGAGCTGGGACTACAAAATAAACTTATAAACCTCTTGAAGAATATGCTTATCACTATGCAAACCTATGTAATTCTTAACCAGACATCTGCATCTTCAAGAAGTAAGCAAAAAGCAGGACACAACCAACATTTAATTCAACAGCACACTTTATAGACTCTTGTCCCAACACATATTGTTAACAAACAGAGGTATCTTTAAAAGCAACATACTATCCAGTCTCACAAAAAAGCACATACTGGCAAGTTCAAGAAAACAAGGAGCAGAACAACTTGAATACAGACCAGCCAATAATCCACAGGAACACCTGCACTTAAGTGTTCACATGTCTCATTCTTTAAGTAAGCTGAGAGGGTGGGTGGGAAAGACAGAAAGCTTAAGAAATCCTTACTTAGTATTTCTTTACAAGAGTTTCCTCTTTCCTTCCGAAGAGTACCCAAATACATGGTTCCAATGCTTAGTAGATGGCAGATACACCTTTCTACTGACATTTAAAAAACTTATTTTTTTAAATAACTCCAGGGTAACGAATATTATTTACTTGCATATTAAAAATACCACCAGCAGTCAATATTTACTCCATGTATGTCCCATTGCAAGCTCTTGCTCCTCCAAAACACAGGGGCATTTACCTCACTGACCTTGGGACTGCCTTCCTCCAGTATTTCTCCCTCATCAGTTTGCATGGGAACAGGATCTGTGCAAAGCTCTGCAGAAATGCAAAATACTGCCTAAAAGATAAAAAAGAAAGATATTTTCAAAACAATGATTTTTCCACCTTTACCAGTGTGAGATTGCTGTACATATAAATAACGATTCTAAGCTATGACCTTCAATGTTCCCCTTCTGCAAGTATTTGTTGAATTTATGTTTTACACAAACAAGACAACTGTTACTCAGGCCAAGACATAACTCAATTAAGATGGGGACAAAAAATAAAAAAAAAAAAGCACATAACAGGAATATACTTATTTTTTTCATTTTAAAATCTGTTCTTGCTGAGTATTTAATGTATTCATTGGGTTTACTCATCAAGCTGCAGTCAGTAAGAAATAATCACACAGACTAGAGCTGAGCAATTCTCACCAATAGCTTTTGTGCAAATATAAGGTTCAGAGATTTAGCTTACAGACAATCTAAAGGTTATTAGTTTGAAAAATTATTAGACTCCCAGAGAACCCACAGTAGCTTTGAATTCTTAGTTTAGGAAATTTTTTACTTCATTTTTGAAATAAATACATTCTAGGCTTTAAATAGTTCAGGGAATTGATAAACTCATTCATCTGTAGGTTAACATTCCAAATCTAACCCAGGTCAACAGCACCCAATGTTTCCAATATTCAACATTACTTGGTAACTTGTTTTTAAATTTTTTTAACAGTGTCAGTGCAGTCCCAAATGAGCAAAATCTACACTCCAAACTCCACCCTTAGAATTGTAAAGCAATCTTCCATAAGTTACAATACACTTAGGGAAACTTTGGTTACAAAGATTAGAATGTCTTCTACTCCACAAGATAAGTCATCTTTCAGAGGTAACAGATCAAATCAATTTAACAGATCAAATCTAACATCAGCATAAATTTGGCAGGAATTTCTCACATTCAAAATGCAAGATATAAGCTATCAACAGGTCTGTAACATTCCAGGTATGTGGAAAGTAAGGGCTCACACCACATTAAGAACTTTCTTAAAGCAAAGAGCTGTTGGCTGTTAGCAGCTGTCTCTCTCATGCTGCTGTAACTCTTCAACTGCACCAGCATTTGGAACCCACTTAAAGCCTCTCCACTTGCACCTCAGGTACAGAGCTGCTGATTCTACTATCACCTTGAAAACAGAAATTCTGGAAGTGGAAATAGTAATGCAGTCAAAAAGAGAATCCTTAGAAATCATTCATCCAGACACACCTTCTTCACTGCAAGGTTCAAGCTTCTTCTTAACGTAAGGCTGTCTGCACAGCCAACTTCTTCTGTATGTTGTGCATAGGCAGACAACTATTAAGTTGACACAAGGAATGAAGAATGTGTTCAACAAACATAAAGAGCCTGAAGCTACAAAATGTTACATGCAACTTATTAAATCTTATAACCAACAAGTTGTTATGTTCAGCAACATATTTTCTCATGCAAAGCATGACAGCTATGAAGACTTTCAGTAATTTCTTTTTCTGGGGAGAGAGGAAGGAGGATAAAGCAGCCCTCTCACTCCAGTCCTCATAAAATATCCTGCCTACAGCATATAATAAAAAAACATAGGTATCAAATGCTAAGCACAACTTGTATCATGCATCTACGCCAAGATCCTCTTGCAGAGAACAAGTACTTCCTGCTGCCAGGCCATGTTCTGTTCTGCAGAAGGAGGGAAAAGGACAGGCCAGGCAGTCCCTGTCCATGGTACTTTGCCATGCTCTGCTTCAGAAACCACTTCATAGCTTCTGGAGCTGGGAGCTTCTGAGCACGGTTTTGTAATAGCTCGACTGTTAGACAGATAGCCTGACGTCTAACAACCAAATCAGTTTCAGCTAGGAGGATTGCTGAGGCACTGAACTGACTTCAAATCAGAGAAACAATCAAGACTGAATTTGAGCTACACAAGCATTAAAAAAAAAGCTTATAAAATAAACCAAGAGACAGTCAGGTCAGGCCAAGACAACATTAAGGATGGGTCATTGCTCATTCAGAGCGCTGGAAGAACTCACAGGTGAGCCTCTAAAAAACTGCCATGTTTAGCTTCTGAGATATCCCTCACTACAAGAGGAATAAAAACTGGCAATACTTCGACACCAGTTTTCACATATTACTCCTGGAAGAAGACAGAAGCCTTCCAACCAGTGGATACAGAAAAAAAAAGTCAGTAGAACTAGGAAATAAAAAAAAAAATAAAAAAAATAAAAAAAAAAAAAGAAAAATTGAATGGCTACAAGAACAAGTAAATCAGATCTCCCACAGATGACAGATGAAATATGCTGAACTGTCCATAGCTCAGAGATCAGAGTAGGAAACAGAAAAACAGAGAGACAGGAATCTGCAAAAAAGCAAATGTAGTGGAGAAGGAAAAGAGTATATTCATTCATTTGTCCTGTAATTCATCACCTTTAATGCTCAGAACATATACCATACTATCTCACACAGTGCTGACTTCGAATAAACTCACCAGCATGGGATGGTGAGAAGAGGGAAGTTTTAAAAGACTGCAACTTAAATTCACAAGGGAAAAAAAAAATCCATCAATATCTTGCAGCTGGCGTAGGAACAACCTAGGCCACAGGTTACAAGAGGAAGTTTCGCTGAACCTACCCTTCTATTGTATTTTGCTCCATTGGATCTGCTTCTGGCTTCTTTTGGGGGACAAGACATCAGGTAACAAACTGTAAGCCCAATTCAGTAGTATTATTTTTATGTCCTTTCTGATTACATGAATTCTTGATTCTCATAGCCACTGACACAAGTGCTACATTTCAAGTTTATTGCTAAAGGCAGGCATTTGGGGATTCCTGAATCCATGGGAAAGTATATCTGACAGACTTTTGTAGGAGACATTCACAACTGAGCATGACTTCTCAGCCAATAAAGTGAGGCTCAGCACCAGCATGTGAAGAAATAACAATTAATCCATGCTGTTGACACTGCCTCTGAGGCTCACTAGCTTCCAAGCAGAGGGCCAAAGGTCACAGACAGGGTAATCTTGTATACAGAGGACTGACAGACAATCAGAATTTGTACTGGTGTCCTATATCATTGTGAAAGAAGGCCAATGTTAAAAGGCATTTATTTACTTGTTTCCAATATTTGTATGACGTGCCAGATTACCAGGGGATAATACATAAAGTTTAGAGACATTCCATTTGGATTTTTCAGATGCAATGTCTATTAAAGACACTCCTGGAAAAGGTCAAAAGTAAAATAATCTTCTTCATTCTTATGTACAACCAACAGAACTACTCAGGTAGGACTGAAATCTCCCAATCATTTTATTCAGCTGGCATCCTCTAGAAAAATTAACCAGCTTGGGCTTGAGTCCCCTTTCTGCAGAAAAGATGTACACATTTCACTCAGTGATGTCAGATTGATGGATGCAGCTGCCAGTTATAAATTCAGTGTAAGCTGAACAGTGCAGAGCACCATATGGAGACTACCTCTTCACTACTGTGTTGTAGCACCCTGGCAAGTAAATCTTAAGCCAAATAGCAGTGAACAAGGTATTCATATTCTCTCAGGTAGGAAGGTTCACCATTCAGAAACACAAGGTCCTCATTAGTAACAGAGAGCTGGAATCTACGTGTCTTCAAATTTACTGCTCATCAAACAAGCATCACTGGAAATAAGCACCTTATCTAATACAGCAAACACTTTTTCAAGTTACCAGCAGCAATTCATTGTCCACTAATGAATAAAGCTGTTCTTTGTTTGATAGAGGGGAAAAAAAAAATAACAAAATCAAAGCATTTCAAGCTTCCGAAGAGTGCACCTGTAAGAGAAACACTTATTAACATAAGCCCAGTAGCGATTCCTGTGAATTCTAAAGTCTAAATTAGATATGGCCTTCTGGAGAAGCTGTGAAGGACAAAGGCTGTGCAAACTGTAATCATAACAGACATTAAACTGAAACTGAAGGTAGGTCCCAAACTCTCTCACAAGAGCACAAAGCAAAACAGGCACACAAGTGCTCTTCAAAGATGTGATCATGTATACAAGGCATGCTTGAGAAAAAGCAGCCAGAACAAGGCTGAACAGAACTGTTGTTGTGGTTTAAGGCCCTCTCTTACATGAGACAATGCTTGACACAATCACATTGATACAAAACTGCAATCATTAGTCTCTATCTAGATACAGACAAAAAAAAATGTTATTTTTTAAACAGATGGTCTAGCCATATTATATCTAATTGCTACAGCTTTACATTACATCCAGTTTAAGACTGCACAAAAGCTAGTGAAAATTTAATACATGGAAAAGAACAGAATATTTTTTTGTCACTTAAATACAAATTGAGAGGCACTGAGATGAAAGCAAAAAGCATGCAGAAGAGCAAAAAACCTGGATGTAACTTCATTGCTTGTAGGAACTAACCACTTAACTATCACAGTGCCTTTCAAATCTTTTAATAAATTAACTAATTTTCAAAAAAATCCCATCATACACACCAATTTTAGCTGACAGAAACAAATCTCATCAGGCAGATCCAGACAAAAGTTCACATGCTAACCCACAGGAAATAACACGCTAGGAAGTATATGAAAACATTGATATATCATATAATTGTTCGGGTTGGAAAGGACCTTAAGATCACCCAATTCCATCCTCCCTGTCACGGGCAGGGACACCTCACCCTAGACCATGTCACACAAGGTTGTGTCCAATCTGGCCTTGAACACTGGATGGAGCATTTCCCACTTCTCTGGGCAACCTGCTCTAGTGCCTCACCACCCTCACAGTAAAGAACTTCCCCCTTACATATAACTGGAACTTACCCTGTTTAAGTTTGAACCCATTACCCTTTGTCCTACCACTATAGTCCCTGATAAAGAGTAATCCTAAAGTTGGTTTAAAATGAGTATAGGTTAACGTTCTCACCTCCAACTTTCAAGAATGCAATATTGAACTTTGATTGATTTTTACCTTTGACAGTTTCCAAGGGCTGCCAAAGCCCACAAGGATCCGTCCTGGCTACATTCAGTGCAAAAACAAAACCCTAAAAGGAGAAAAAGAAAAAAAGGAATTTAAAAGGTCAGCCAGTTGTGGGCATTAGTAGATAAAATACATGTAAAACCAGAAGTTAGTGCTCCCAAAGCACTTAGGAAAAGCCATGTGCATCTTAATAAAACCATGCAGAGTAAACAAAAGATTGTAATCACAACAGCAGTAATACCGCCCCCTCTCACCCTTTCCCCCTGTAATTTGTGCAGTAGTGGGGAGATGAGGAAAACAGCTACAGTTAGGGTTAGAGTTAAGGAGAGAAATACATTTTTCCTCACTATTCTTCCACTTCCAACTACCACCCCAGTCTAGGAAATTATTCTTCAAAGGCAAGAGATTTATGTATTGCAAAAAGCATTGACTTGCTGAGCCTCAGGCTTAAATTTAGGCTTTCATAGAATGAAGTTGTGCCACTGCTGGAAATACATCTTTACCTCAGAGAAAAATGTTAAAAACATAACGCTGTTTACTACTTATGCATACTCAACCATCACCACACAGCTTAAACCAATAATCAGTTTTGAGAAAAAAAAAATATAATTAAAAAAAAAAAAATAGAGCCCTTATAGTATGACCCACCAAACCATTTAAGAGCCATCTTATACCTGATATCTACTGTATTTAGCTTGCTGACTGATGAGCTTGCTCTGAATCTTCATTAGTAGTACAGATACTAGCCTGACACTGAAGAATAACAATTTACCTCACATAATGCTGCATGACAGAAACAACAAACTGGTACTGAATATGCATTTCCCTTTCCAAGGATTTACTGCCCGAACCAGAGTTTCTGTAAACTTCGCCACTAGTACCACTTTGGGAGGGTGGGAAAAAAATCTAGCATTTCCTCAAAAAAATAATGGCAATTCTTCCTAAAATAAATGCCACTGCTTAAACCAAGCATTGTGAATTTTATATGTGATGAAAATGACATTTGATATTTGTTTGGCAGCAAGTTACAAATTCCTCATTATTAATCATCAGATCAACCTTCTCACAAGTTTTTACCTGTTTATTTACTATACACAGATACAAAATTGAAATGTTCGTTTTTTACCCAGAAATGAACATGTAAGCAAAGCACTAGCAAGCAGACTGCAACACACTCAGTCTTCCCAATCACTTGCAACTAGTTTTTCTAACGGAAAAGATCTACATTAAGCTTAATCACCAGCTTAATATGATGATGTCCCAAAAGTATTAGCAACCTTAGAGCCCACACCTAAATTAAGAATGTTTTTACGACTCATGGCATTTTAAATCATTGTTAGAAACTAAGGCTCTGGAGGCAGAAGTCTAATAAAATTCAAACTCTGGATAACTTTCATTGTAAGTGAAGGCATTCTTTGAAATTAGTAAGAAGCCAGACCACTTAGCACATCACAGTAAAAACCAAACAAACAAACCTAAAAGCACCACAAAAATAAAAAAATCAACCCAACCCAAGCAACCCAAAAACTAACTCAAAACAGCTTTCATCTTGGCGAACTACGTAACTTCTCAGCTTGGTGAACCAAGTTGAATTTACCTGGCTTCACTAGACAGCAGGAGATCAAGAAAATACCTCTGCTACTGAAACATATTGAAAATAATAGGCAGAGGTAAGAGTAACCCACTCCATTCACAGAATCAGAGAACGGTTTGGGTTGGAAAGGACCTTAAGATCATCCAGCTCCAACACCTCCCATAGGCAGGGACAATTCATCTTAGACCGTATCACCCAAGGCTGTGTCCAGCCTGGACTTGAACACTGCCAGGGATGGAGCATTTACCACTTCTTTGGGCAACCTGCTCCAGTGCTTCACCAGCCTCACAGTGAAGAACTTCTTCCTCGTGTCTAACCTTAAGTTACCCTTGGGTTTAGTTTGAACCCATTACCTCTTGTCCCATTGCTACATTGTCTGCAAGTCTTCAACTTTCCCCTATCAATTTCCAAATTAAAAAAAAAAAAATAAAAAAAAAGGAATTCCTCAACTGAATGTTTACCTATTACCCATCTGCTTAAAACATACCTGAAATACCCAGCCACACCATTTAATACACTAATATTAATCTATGCTGACAAGTACCCAATACTTTATAGGTGGAGTCAAAGGCTGTTGTTGACTTAGCAGTTTCATCACGTTTCTTACATGTACCTCCATCCAACAAGAGGATGAGACAAAAAGCAAGACCAATGAAGGGTCTGTGCAGTTTTTCACAGCATAGGATCTTAAGCTGGAGAACGGGATACATTGCAGAAGTTGGCCAAACCCCAGTTTTTCCCAGAAAGGGATTGAACCAGACTGGATACTGAAATACTGCAGAATTAGTATCTAGCAAAAGCATTCACAGTTCCAGCCAAACCATCACATGCTTATGGACCACTGATGTCTCCACAGGAAGAGAGATAACTGCTACTAATTATACCAATAATCTGTCTTATCTCATTACAGAATCTTATTCAAGAACAGGAGTATGGATTCCTATCCCTAGCTGAAGAAAGTCTCTGAGCAGCATCTAATTTTTGTTAGATATAAGGCAAGGAAAGACTGACTGTCCTCCTCCTGTTACTCTGACAAATTTAGGCTTGTATTTCTAGAGCAATAACAATACTCATTAGCAAAGCCAAAGCAGCACAAGAGAGCAGAAACCAGTGAAAAGAGTCTGGATTAAAGACAGAATATGATGTATAGCTCAGCAGGACAGCAAAGGTGTTACAGCAAGAAGAATCTCAGTCTCAACCACAGATAGAACATAAATTTAAACATCATGCATATATCTCCCAATTCAAATCCTCAGAGTATGTATCTACTTTGGCCAGGGCTTTAGGATGCATCAACCCACTTGCTGGACTGCACAGGGCCAGGAAATCAGACACAGTTTGATTAAGTAGCCAGAGGGGAGGAAAGAGAAAAACAAATTAACTACCCACAATTAAGGCACCATCCCTCTAACAGAAGAAAGTGGAGGACCTCCCTCTTCTCTCCAAAAAAATGGAACAGCTCTTAACCTAGATTAATCAGCTAACTACAACGCTTACTTATTAGTTCAGGCACCCAGGCACACTGAAAATTAGACTCAAGTTTCTGTTATTGCAAGACAATGGAGACAATTCATTATACCTATATACTCCTGGCTTACATGTACTAAGTCCTACCCTGACAGACTAGAACTGCATGCAAGTACAGTGCAACACCCCAAATTTTCTGCATATATTTCTAGTTCCAATACAGTGAAGTGCAGCAATTTGCTTAGCTGGGTTAAGGAATCTATGAAGCAGCAGAATATCCTGTACAGCCGCAACTCCTAGACTAGCTTTCTTCTACAAGTGTTCTTTAGAGTGCTGCACGTCATCCCACATCTGCGCACCAAGTTCTTTACTTGCACAAATACCTCCTTTCTGGACACCTCACATAAGCTGTTGCTGTGGAAACACCAATGTATTCCAGGTGCACAGAACTGAAAGGAACAAGCTGCCATCAGGAAAGTGTTTTCTTCAAATTCATCATCCCATTCCCCCTCCCCCCCCCAAACCTCCTATCCAAACCTGTAGAAAGAGTAATCACTGGCAGCATGCGTGAAAGAACTTCTTGATGACTATGAGATATGACAGAAGAGTAGGAAGCTCTAAAAATACAATTTCAACTCACAACTGGGCAAAAATATGAGGTAAAACTAGTTTCTTGTTTAAGAGGTGAGAGAACACAAGTGTGTTCAAGGAAAGTGATTACATAATCCTACAATAACTTCTGAATATTAAATACTATGTGTAAAAATTAATTCCACTACCTGCCAATTGTGGAGTGTTTAAACCTGTTTTGAAAGGACAAAGTATCAGCAGCACTGAAATGCCTAACACTTGAGCCCATTTCAAATCATTTAGAATCCACTATTCTGTCTTAACCACAGCTAGAATTAAATACTTCAATTTTGGTTTTGCAAAACATAACCAACTTCCAGGAATGAAAAGAGGACCAGAACTATTGGTTTACCACTATACTTCCAAGTTAACATCACTGAAATCTAAATTATTCCAGTTGCCACTATGCAGGCACCACAAAGGAAAGATTTGTTGTGAAGGTAACCAAGAGGTGGTATGTTCCCAAATTCACTGCACCATCTTAAGTTTGCTATGCCTCATGCTTAATATACACCATTATTCAGTGACAAACTGCTCCCCTCATTGGACTAGCTGACATAAATCGAGGATTTTTTTTTTTCCCTGAGCTTCCAACACTAACAAAAGAGCTTTCTGGACATGATTTCCATTCAAACAATTTCTGACTAGAAAGGGTACATTTGGAGATAAAAGGGGGTCTTCGCTGCCACTGTGGTTTAAATGTCCCTTTTCTAAGTGGGTAGATGCTTGACAGCACCAAATTTTAAACTTAGCTCTAACTTATGTTGTGGAATGACTATGACAAAGCAACCAAGAGCACATTGTATCCAAAAGCCTCAAGCTGTCTAAAAACATAACCTCACAATAAACAGCTACTGATGTAACTACACATAAACATCACATATCCAATTAGGATACTGGGAAGTTGGCTTAAAGTCATGCAAAATTTCAAAACTATAAATACTTCATGTTTTCTCATATCCAGCACACTGGCATTGGAACAGTCACAATGTACTAAAAAAAAAAAAAAAAAAAAAAAAAAAAAAAAAAAAAAAAAAAAAAAAAAAAAAAAAAAAAAAAAACCACCAAAATTCTGAAGGACAATCCAGGTGTCACTGCAGTAGTCTTTCTCCACTTCTCAAGAATAAAGAGGGAAATGAAACTTGTGATCAATTAGAAAGAATACCCGAGGAGGAGAGACACTACTGGTACTTGAGAGGGATTTATAATCTCTTTCGCATTGTTTAGAACAATTTCTTTGCACAATTTAGGTGGAAGGAAATCCAGGAAATATTAGCACTTCAAGGAAAAACTAAACGTACGACCCTGAAAAAAGCAGCTGGGAGGAATGGGAGAAGGTAGAAATCTTCAGCCTTTTATCAAAAAATAAATCCAGAGAACAGCATTTAGCAATGGTGACTGAGTACCCCACAAAATCAACATGTTCTACAGCAAAACATGACAGGGGATAAAATGTCCATTACATTTAATTGAGTGTTGGCTGCACAACTTACACTTCGTTCAATACTAACTTCTCTGTGCTGATGTTTCTTGTACTATATGGAAAATAGTTCAGCTGTTAATGTAGATACGACACAGCCAATTTCAACGACAAGATAAATAAGTGTAACTTGGAATAGATACCACGTACATTAGTGTGTACTGCTCTTCTAAGGGCACATGAGACTAGACAGACTACACAGAAGTTGTCATTAACCTTTATGTACAAAACACAAGCCCTAGCTCATAGCATTTAAGTCTTTTCATATCAACAGCCCAAATAAATGAGCAAACCACAACCTAGTAGTATTTAATTCATGTCTATATAATCTTTTAAAAAAGCAAAAATTTTATTCACTTGATCACCTAGCTACCAGATCATCCATTTCAAAAGAAGGGGAAGAAAAGGCATCCCAGGACTGAACAAAAATGGTCCTAAGTCAGACGTTATATTTAGAAAATCCTGTTTCAAGTTTTTAAATCTTAAGACAGCCTTGAAACATGAGCTGAAGACAGAATATTGCAATGACACCTTCCCAGTGTTCCAAAACATTTACATAAACAACATTTAAGGTGCTAAATCCTCCTCCTCCTCCTCCCGAGTGAAAAATAAATTGAAAAGTTTGTTTAAAAAAAATATTTTGCTTACACCTTTCTGCTACTTTCTAATGCATAAAGCAGCATAAAAAAAAAAAAAAAAAAAAAAAAATCACACTTCTTTCCTTCTCATACTGATTTTGCTAAAGAATTTGCTAAAAGCTACAGTGAACACAAAAAGTATTTATCTCTACCTCAGCAGCCTATTGTACACTACACATCACTTCCCAACTGTAATCAAGGTTACATCCCAACAGTATAATCAGCCCAAAGCTGCCAACTGGTTCAGTTTTCCAAAGTTTTTTGCTCTTTCTACCACTATCTTTTCAGTGTGGCTCAAGCATATACACATATTTACATATGTGTACATATGTATGTATATGTAATAAACATACTCAGCAGTATTTCTATTTTTTCTCTTCAAGTTCTTCAACACTATCACAACGTTTCTGAAAACTATTGAAACTGAAGTTGCTGGGAATACTGCTTTCTTAAGTGATCAACATGTCCTCTTGACAGCAGCAGTATAAGAGCTTAGGTGATGACTGGAGCATCTAGGAATTAAAACACCATGACTCAGGAATATTGGCTACTTTTTCGCTCTATATAAAAGTTTTAACCAGACAACATAATCAAAGAAATTTTTTAGCAAAGCTGGAAACAAACTATCACTCTAAAGGAAAAAAAAAAAAAAAACCAAAAAAAAAAAAAAACCACAAAAAAACAAACCCTCCTTTTCAGTTCCTCATCCCCTGTTCTCTTAGGTCTTGCAAACTGATCCTTTTCAGGCACCAAAAAAAGGAGCTATTTCACACCGCTAATATTGCTTCTACGTGATAATGGTAGCAATGCTTGGAATCCCAATGGCACAAAAGTAGTTATTACCAGGAGTATTACAACTATCATGTAATTTAATGGCACCTCAGTGGCAAAAAGAGGAGATGTAATCAACATGCTCACAGTGCCAGCAATCCATGTATACTACCTAGCATTCCCAAGGATTCAGCATTTGTGGAGCATCGGCACAACGACGGCAAGCCTTTGCTTCAGGGCATTTGCAAAAATCACAGAAAGGCTTCAGAGGACGGAAGACCTGAGTTTTTTTGGAGGGGAGGTGAAGAGGAGACTAGACCAGAGACTTTAAACATTTTTCTCCACCTTAAGCAAAATGTTATTACGAGAGAGAAGCCTACTGCTCAACAGCTCAACTTTAAACCTGAAAGCTATAAATAACTCCTTTACTGCTTATAATCCAAACAGTCATCCCATCAGACAACTTAGGATCTAAAGGTTTTCCTTCTGAGCCACAAGTAATGGCCACCAAGTCCTGTATGTTTATCGAACTCAGCAGTCAGCAGTAGTAACTAAATTAAAACTGATAAGGTAGTAAGCAGGCATGCCCACAGGAAAGGGGGAAGGGTGCTTTATCCACTGGCACATTTAAATGGCAACTTCGGTAGTTAGACGAGTTAAAGACAGCACTACTAAAAATCATTCAAATGCAACACAGGACTGGAGGATACTGCACGTTTCAAACTCTTTAGTTCTTACAATCTTCCTAGACAGATAAAGTATCCTTTTTGTTAAAACTATCCTTTTGTTTTGTAATCTTCCAGGGTAAGAGCTACATTGTTAGAAACTTCGCACCAGTGTGGCAATTCTGGCGCTCCTTCAGCAGTTGGGACCAACAGACACTCCATAACCTGCAGCTTTGGATCTCAGCGCTACTCCCGGTAATGTAACACAGCTTTGTGTAGACCTATAAAGCCAGACCAAGCCAAGATAGAGCCAGGAGGAAGGCCGATGGGAGAGAGACAATTAAGCTTAAATCGCATATTCCTCTTTTTTTCTTTTTTTTTTTTATTTCTGTCTTTGCTAGTTTACACCTAAAGTTTTTCATGTGATTGCTTTACATTTATTACAGTTTTAATAATTAATAATTGAGGTTTTTTGTTCTATATGAAACATTTTGACTTCCTACTAACATGATTATATACTCAGAAAAGTCCAAGATCTTAACACTACTACTGTCAATGAAAACAAATAATGAGGAAATCATTCTAAACTATAATTTCAAACACCAACTTTCAACATAACCAGCTGCCAAGTTCAGCCTCATCAATATTTATAGCTTGGCATCAGTCTGAATTGTACTTCTCAGCTATTCAGGCACCTAAGAACAGAAATTTTCAAAACTCTGCTCTAAATTCAAACAATATTTTTTCAATATTTTTTCAATCTTTTTTAAAGAAACAAAAAAATACACTAATTTTAATGACCAGACTACTTCTTAATTTAACACAAAATGAAAGTTATTAATGATACAATCCTAGTCTTCAACACTACAATCTCTGATAAACATGCTCAGTGAGAACTATCAACTGCAGAACTATTTGCAAGAAGAGGTCTGGGCCTACTTAAGTATGGGTGATGTCAGGGCTTTTGGGTTTGGCACCAAACAGTTCTTCAACATTCACAGTTATAATTTCCTCTGGAAGTGGCATTTAAAAGACAAGTAGCCAATCTTTAATATTTCCACCAAAAATATACAAGCCTGCTTTTAGGCTACCCATCTGCAATAAACACATGACAATCCCACTGTATCTAAAAAGCTAACTCTAAGGTTTTGGATTGACTTTCATATGTTAGTTCAATCTGAAAATGTTGTAATTAAAATCCTGAGTCATCTTTTGAGTTAAAACTTCATATAACTACAGTTACTTTTAGTTTAGTTACATATCCAGCTGAAGCAGGGGCAAGGTAAGCTAGTATACAGCATCCATACACAAGGCAGTACCAGTTTATCTAGTTATCCAAACTGGTGAAAGTAACATTATGCCAGCACTGGATAAGTACAGGGTTAGAGCTAAAGACAGAACAGACCTATTATGTCACTATATTCTTGCCCTGAGGCCACCACAATGCTAGGCTGTCAGAAGTGTTTTTCATTGCTTACTAGCCAGTGTTGAAAGTGATCCAGTGGGACTGCTACCTTTTTTCCCCAAGACACTTCTCTCCAAGATGATTTACTTTTTAATCCACAGGAAGTCTTTCATAATTTTAATCCATTTTCTTCACTATATGAATTGCCAAGGACAAGGAAAAGAAAGTTGGCCTCTGAATATGAAAGAACCAGAGGAGTTAATCACCAACAAAAGAGAGTATTATTGGCCAGTTTTAGATGCTTCTCTGCTTACTCAAAAAATTAAACAGGCCAAGCAAAGAAAGTTATAGGCAGCTAATTTGCTGCAACTACATAGTTTACAAAGTGAGTTAAAAAGTCCTGCTATGAGGCAAAAAACATTTTCTCCCCTTTCTACCATTCAAAGTGCCATCAGAAACATAAAGGTAACAGAAACATTGCAAAACAACTAAAATCTGCATTTTCTTCATCCTGTCACCACACCAGTCATAGAAAACAGGTGAGCAGATCTTGAAGCATCCAAATATTTATCCAAGCAAAAAGCCCAGCTATATTATTATATATAAATACATCAATTTAACCTTTATTAACCCATTTTGTTTTGAAGGGCTAAGAATTGCATGAGCTGTGCTTGTAGAAAATCACCACAAATGTTAATATGAGGGGCAGACAAATACCAGTATAAAGACAGTACTCATCTATTTGAACTTCCCAATGGAGAACATTCTCCAAACTACTAAATATTGGTGGCAGTTGGTTGGGTTTTGTTTGTTTGGGTTTTTTTTTTTTTTTTTTTTTTTTTTTTTTTTGCAGTGTCTATGAAAAACTGTATCTTCATGAACAGTCCCAAATAAGCACTGTGGCTTGATTCTTTTCATTCTTCTTCTCCTCACCAAAACCAGAATCATCTTCATTTTAAACTGCAAATGTAGACATCTAGTACAATGCAATTAAAATCCAGCAAGGCAGAATCTGAGCTTTTTGACAAACAGAAAAAGTTATAAAGCTTATTTGAAACAAATTCTTCTCAGAACTCAAAAGCATACGGAAGGATATGAATTTAAATCACAATGGCTGTAATAGTAAAACTTCCTGTAAGGACAAACATTTGTGCCAAAGTGCTCTTTTTTTAGCTTCTTACTTAGAAGCAGGCTAAGTTGAACTTAAAAGAGATGAAAAAAAAAAAAAAAACCAACAAAAAACTACCACAGCAGAACAAAAAACCCAAACAAGCCTAAGCCATTTGAAAGTGTTTCACTGGTTTAGTAAAGAAAGTGAATGTATAGGCGATTTAACCTTCTACAAAATCTGACTTCTGGAAGAACTTTTAAATCACAAAGTTATACTACTGATGTATAAAAAAAGCAGATTCTATTGTTTTCTGTAATGACAAAACAAAATGTACTCTAATGCATTTCAATTTTCTTCAGAAAGGGTCATTAGATTATTTCCAAAGATCCAAAAAAAAAGCCAAGGAGAAAAGTAAAAGGTTTTCAAACATACAAGTGAAGAGCTGGACAACCTGCATGTCTTCAGCCACACATAGCCAATAAGACATCTGAGTTTATAACTAGACCATCTGACAGGATTGCTGGGCAATTTGTATTTCTTGGCTGTGAGCAGCAGCAAGATGAGAGGTCCTACTCCTATTCATGTTGGTGGATCATCCTAGGACCAAAGCATGTTTAGTCCACAGTAGATAGCCAAGTCCCTGGCAAGTTCCTTTATCTCCTTGAAGTGAACAGCTTTCCAACCACAAGTGTGCTACAGCCATAAGACTTTTGCAGTGAGGTCACAGGGCTAGAGAAATCAGTAACAACTGCCCTAGAGCAGCCCAGACGTTTCTCAGTTCTATGTGTAGACTCAACAGACCAGTCCTAAAAGAAAAATGTTGACATACAGCTTTTAAAACATTTAGCTTCTTGATTTAAAAATCATACTTCCAATTCTACTTGTGCAATATCTCACGAAGTGTACTTTTGCTATATGAAGAACACAGTAGAGATCTGCAACGCACAACCAATATTTGCTGTAAGAAAGAGACTCCAGTAGGGAAAAACCCTGCAACCCTAGGATACAAAATGATCAGAAAAAGGAAGAAGCCTTTTCCACTAGCAAAACAGAGGCTAGAACCTGAAAATCTCTAAATTAATCGAAGAAAGTTAATAGTGTCCATAAAAACTATGTTCTTTGTAGACTGCTACCACATCCAATGGCATAAAGAATAAATTTATCCAAATACAGAACAGACCAGTAACCCCAAAAAATGAATACACTAGTGAAACGCCCTTTGCCAGGTTGTTGCTCACTAAAGGGCTTTTTATAATGCTGTCAAAAGCGAGGATGAAATTATAAAAATAAAAACATAAGTAAAAAACATCAATGACTTTTCCTTTGCAACTCATTTAGATGGCTTAGAGGGCTACCCTTCACACAGGCAACATGATGTTTCAGTATCACCTTTTGCCTAATCCTCTGACAGTCTATCTAAAATTATCAACTCTCCATTTTGCAACTTTGCTTCTTATCCTTTCATCCCCTAATTAGCTTTTCAGCCTTCAATCTTCTGCCTGACAGGGGAAAATATACTGACTACCAGTTTATACTTTACACATTTTTTCTGAACAGTGTCCTGTATCACACAGCATAACATACGCCTTCCAGCATGTCCTATTTCTCCGGACAAGCAGTATGTTTCTCCACAGATTTAAAAGCTAAACTGGGTAAACACTACTTTCAGATCCACTTTTACCCTTTTAAATAGATACCTAAAGAAATTTTAAGCAGTACAAGTCTCAGACAACATCACTTTTCGTCCCAGATTTTTTCACAGAGGATCTTTTTTTTTTTTTAATCCACAGATATTAAATCAGGAAATACATGCAAGATATCTGATTTCAGAACTACTAAAGCTGGCAAGGCCTAGAAATGCAATCCGCACTGACTAGCTGAAACTAGAAAAGGTCATCTCCATAGCTCACTACATGGTAAACACGAAGAACATCCAAGCTCCAACCACAAGCCTTACACTAGTGAAAACTTAAAAACCTCAGAACATTTCCCTACAACACAATGCAAACCATAGTAAGTGCAAAGCCACCCCTCCCTGTGCCACTATAAGGTGGCAAAGGAAAAAATTATTTAACGTATTCACTGCCTACTGCTCTAACAGAGAAGAATAAACTAAATACACAAAGGCTTTGCAGCAAAGCTGCTTACTTCCCTGAAGGAAAAAAAAAGCTAAGTGCAATACGAAGAAGGTATGAACAGTAAAGCAGAGAAATGGAAAAAAGTAGAAGTTTTCCTATCCGCCGAAAGCAACAAGGAACAGCCATCAGAATATCCTCATTACTATTACCCTTGTCACCTCAGACACACAAATACCGACAGGCAGCTACTTGTCTGACAGTGACAGCTGCCTCAAGCACCAAAAAATGTCCCTATTTTTATTTGCAGATAGTAGCAGAAAGTTTACTTTGGATTCACAAGAAATTAAAACCAATTCTTCAGTCCATATTCCACACATTGTTTGCTGAAAGAATAAGCAAATATAGCATATATATTTTGTCTGAAAAGGGAGAAAGACATCAAATGCTAAGCTAAGGAAGACTATCCGCAAGAATTCATGTCTTATTCTACCACATCTAGTCAAACACTTAGAAATATGCTACTAACCACTAAACATTTCTGTCTAAGTTCTTGTTAAAACTGAGGACTGACATCCTCTTGCTATTCTTTGCCCAAGATAGTATAACATTTCACAAGTAAAATTTTTGAAATTGCAACAAATGCATCATTAAAAGCAAGTCCAGAGATAATTCAGGCCAACATTTTATAAGCATAAGGCAACAAAACTGTTATAAGCTAAAAGAAAATCACTGGTATATATTTGCTAATATGAGGTACTTCCCCCTTCTCGATATGCTAAATACGCTTATTTTGTCCTATGAAAGCAAACAATCCCAGTTCTTCACAATGACACATTTACTGATCCAGAAATTACAGACAGAAAAAGGCTGAGTGAAAAATAAAATCTAATAATAAGGAGCTGAATAGCTGCATGCTGCAAGATACACTGTAAATAGAGGTACTGCAGCATTTGTAAATCTTAAGTATAGACAGAATTTGTGAATCTAATGGCAGCATTAGAGAGCAATTACGAAGAAAAGCCATTGCAAAGAAGTTGGAAAATTACTGCTCATTGTTATTATTACTATTATTGCACAAACCAGAAAATATGTATATATAAAAAGACATTCTGAGAAAATAAACATGATAATGGCAATAAGCGACTATGACAAGAGACTTTGATCCGAACATTCTGCAGAAAATGAAGAATGAAGTAACAGAACCATTAAGTGGACTATTAATAAACTCATTCAAGTCAATAACTAAGCTCCTTATACTTCTATGATCTCCAGTTCATATTGCTTAATTGTAAATCAAATCTCTGTGAGCAGAAATAGACTAGTTTTACTGGAGGAAAGAAAACCCGAAACCCCACTCAAAAACATAAAAGAACAAGCCTATTTGAACATATTTTCAAATTATTCTGTATTCCAATTCTTTCTGCTATTCTGGATGTAGCTTTTCATTCCATTGTTCTAGACAAACATCTCTGTATATGATGTGCATTATGTGTTACTTCTGCAAAACATAACTATTTCTAGTTTCCTACTTCCTACGACAGGAGGCAGATGTAAGGTAAAACACACTACCCCAGAACTATGCAAAATTCACTCCTGAAGCTCTCTCCCCTTCAAGTCATCCTCCAACTTCAAGTTTTAATGATCAAACACTCATCATCAAGCAAAGCCATGACACACATTCTACCTAAATGTTTTACTGGACTATTCAGTCACACAAACTTGAGTAAATAAAGCTTTTTTTCTTGTGTGATTCACAGTTCCAAGATTTTTATTTCCAAACATTTGAGGTAATTATTTAAATTAAGGATTAGACTTCCAGCTAAATTAGTAACTATACAGCAACTAGACCGCCTAACAAAGACACAATGACTGTTTTATGAAGTTTTGTTTTTTTTTCCAAGACTTCCACATTACACAATTGAAGTGATTCCCTTCACTAAGCATTCAAATAACATTATAAGGAAACAGAAACCAAGACCAAGTTCACTAATGAAGGATGCCCATCAGAACTTTACCAATTTGCACTGAAACTTCTGAGCTAATTCTCTACGTTTGTATTGTTTTACATAAAAATGCATACTCATGAAATCTATACTCATTTACACGCAGTATAGCTTACCAAGATGAAAGTAAAAGGTGTAGTGATACCCTCACCTAGTTAGCACATAGAAAGATGTGCCTACACCCTGTTGCACCTAGAACTTCACAGCAGAAAAGCTAACACACACTCAGTACAACTCTGGGCTCTGTTCCCCCTTCCCCAGCCCTAAGTTTTTGCATGGGTGATTTCTTCACTCCCGAATTTGTTAGTTTTACCTGCAGGTTAGTTAAACACAATTGAAAAGCCACCCTTAACAAACCACTCCTTGAGATACACCTATATGGCTGTTCTGGCACCAGCTATGGATCACATAGGAAAACCTGACCTTATCCTTAAATTCAAGACCCCAGGAAATGCAGCAGATGAAAGCATAGACCACCCAGATTCTCATTAGCCACACATGCCATCAGGAAGTGCATCCCCATGGGAGATGAGTGAGCTACAGTGCAGACAAACTACAAAGCTAGCTGAATTTGTGCACATACTTAATAACTCCGCAAAATCTAAGGTATTACCTCTGCAACACTAGTAGCAGAAACTAAAACCCAACTCATCTGGGTAGCAGTATTACTGAAAAATACTAAGTGAACCAGACTTTTCAAAGAAGGACCAACACAAACTCCAAAGATCTACCTACTTCTTTCTCAGGAAGATTCAGAGTTTTTGAAGGGGATGAAAACGCAACACTGAACTCTAACAAATCATGATTAAAAGTAGTATTATGGAGTGCAAAAAAAGAGTTAACTTTATGGAGATAACAAATATTCTTAATGTTAGTGAAATGTTAAACATGAGAAAATTGAAGTACTGTTTACAGTAGCCAGCATGTCTATTTTGTCTAGGAAAACACTTTGTTGAAACTTGGTTTTATTCAAGAAGCCTCAGCTGTACCCTGTAGTAGATACTCCTACATGCATTTTCACAGAGCAAGATCTGAGCTTGTGAGATACCATGCTATAAGCAGCGTTACCCACAACCGGTGAAGCGTCTCCAGAAACAAACATTCGCTCATTTTGCGACAAACAGCTGGGAAACTTCTTTTTCTACCCCCTTGTCTGGAACACACCTCTGAGCTTGGTCACTCCTCCCTCCCACCCCCATACACGCATTTTAACTAGCATCACGTTCAACATATCCAGCGCGGTTTGTAGCGGCATCAACATAACCTCAGCACTGTCCCCACGCCACACCAAAGCACTTTTCAACCCCAGCTGCAAAAGAGCTCCTCGAAGCGCTTCCGCCGCTGTACGTTTTGCCCGGCCTGACCGAGCTGCCGTACGGGCGGCTCTTCCCGGGGCTCGGCAGCCAGCCGAGCGCACAGCGCTGCGCACCACGGCTCAGGGGAGCGGCCTTGGGGTCGCCCGTGCGCCCCAACGGGGCCCAGTCAGGAAAAACAGAGGGGGCAGCGGAGGGTGAAGACCTTCGGGGAGGGGGCAGTGCGAGCCCCGCTCTGCCCCGGGACAGACACTCGTCGCGGTGGAAATGGGGGGCGAGCAGTAGCCCCGGCGTCGCTGGGGTAGCGCCCTTGAGCCGCCGCTCGGGGCCCCTCCCGCAGGCCCGGCCTCCCCTTTCCCCCCTCCCGCCCCCCGCAGCACTGCAGCTCAGGAGATGGGGTGGGGGCGTGCGCGCTCGGCTCCAAAGGCCCGCTCTGAAGAGACGGGAGGGTCCTGAGGGCGGGAAGGGCGCTGAGGGAGAGAGAGAGAGGGAGGGAGGGAGGGAAGAAGGCTCCCTGCTCGCTCGGGGGGAGAGGGAGGGGGAATGGGGGGAGCTTGTCCCGCACTCACCGCTGAGGCGCCGCCGCGGTACGCTTGAGTCCCCTTCTTCTCAGTGCCGTGGCGGCTCGGCCCGCCCGCCCGGGAAACACGAACCGGGGAAGCAAGCACGAAAAAGCAGCGTGAAGCGCCCTCCCCTCCCCCCTTCCGAAACACACGGGGGGGGGAGGAAGAAAACAAAAAAAAAAAAAAAAAAATAAACAAAAAAAAAACTAAAAGGAAAAAAAAAAAAAAAAACTTTCCTCGCCGCCGTCTCCCTCCCCCGAGGAGCACGAACCCAAACACACCGAGACACGCCCCCGCACCGCCCCTCGCACCGCCCATTGGACGGCGCCCCGCCGACCCCCGCGCTGATTGGCTCCCCAACCTGCTCGTCTTCGCCCTCCGCTCCCCTTTCCGCCCCCTACACGCTGCCCATTGGGAAGAGCCTCCGAGATCTCTCCGCCCATTAGCTGCGGCCCACGTCAATCACAGCGGAGCACCCGCCTGCCGGCGCTTCTGATTGGGCTGTCTCGTCACTACACCCTCACCGATTGGCTGCACTTGACGACTGCCGCCGGTTAACGTTGCCCCTTCGCAACCCTCACTGGCTCCCACCCCTTCTTCCTTTCTGCCAGTTGGCTACCAGATTTGCCCCTTAAATGGGGCACCCGCCCGCCCGCCCCTATTTCCCCCGCCCTTCCGCGTTACGGATTGGGCTGCCGGTCGCAGCCTCGGACGCCATTGGACAGGCGATGTGCTGGTTACACCATAACACCGCCAAGACCCGCCCACCGAACTACTCTCCTTGAGGCCCTCCTCAGCCGCTGCAGGGGGGAGGTTACGTCAGTGTGCCAACTTCATTAGCCGGCCCCAAAGGCGAGGCTCTGAGATGGGCACTGGGGATAACGAGTACTGCCGCGGCTATAGCCGCTCGACGGCGCCAGGCACCGCCGCAGTGGAACGGGAACAACGTCACACTCCAGACCGTCCCCACCGCCATTTCCCCATTGCCCCGCCCCTCCCTTCACTGGCCCGCCTGCCCTGAAGCACCTATTGGACAGGGAAGGTGTTAGTCATGCGGCTGGCGAGGCCATTGGCGGGCAGCGGATGCCTCCACAAGTCGACTGGCGACCGCCCCCGTGTCACCCGCTGGATGACACAGCTAATCGTAGGCGGAGGGGAGGAGGAGGAGGAGGAGGAGGACGAGGACAGGAGATGGTGCGTTTGACTGGCTGGTTTCACTGTCAGTCTCCTTGCACCGCGGAGGAGAGGCGGGGCCGTAATGCGTGCCCTCCGGGCCCCACGTGGCTCGCGGAGTTACGCGCGTGATGAGGGCCCGCGAGGAGCCGCTACTGCCGTTATCGGGGTGAGGGGACGTGAAGACACGTGATGGCGGCGGAGGGGTTCTACCCCTCCCGCTGCTGTGTGGGGCGCCGTCTGTGTCCCCTCAGGAACGTGCGGGAATGCGGTGATGTGGAGGCTGATGGTTCACCTCCTGCCAGCCTTCATAGAATCATAGAACGGTTTGGGTTGTAAGGGACCTTCAGAGATCATACAGTCCAACCCCCCTGCAATGAACAGGGACATCTGAAGAAACTAGTTTGAACTAGACCAGATTACCAAGAACCACATCCAGCCTGGCACTGAAAGTCTCCAGGGATGGAGCATCCACCTCCTCTCTGGACAGCCTGTGCCAGTGCTTTACCGCTCCCATTGTAAAAGATTTTTTCCTCACATCCATCCTGAATCTCCTTTCTCTAGTTTAAAACCATCACCCCTTATCCTATCTCACAGGCTCTGCTAAATAGTCCTTCCCCATCTTTCTCACTGCCCCTCTGAAGTACAGAAAGCCTGCAATTCATGCTCCCTCAGGGCTTGCCTTTAGCTGAGCAGGCTGGTCCCTGCGGCCTCAGGCCAGCCTAGGGGTGGCCTGTGATCCAGTCTGGATTAGTTACCCAGCCAGCATGGACTTTACATGTCCTAGGCGCAGTCTGGGGTTCATTAGGGCTGAGAGGAGCTCAGCTGTCAGCTTCCATGATGTGGTGTTTTGTCCTTCATGCTCGGAGAGCCAGCTGTGTTTTCCTTTGGAATAAGGGCTGATGATTTGCAGGCTGTGATGCTCCAGGTAGCTTGGTCTAGAATATCTACAGTCCCTTCGTTGTGCAGGCTCTCTGGGCTGAAAATGGCTTAAATTTTTCAGATGGAAGCTGTGAATTTTGCAGTGACTACAGCATCATTCATAAGTGTAACTGTTAAAAATGAACACTGAACGTCAGTTTCTATGGAGTGGGTTGAGCCAGAAACGGGGTTGCAGAAATGTGGCAGTGCGAGAGTGAGGCAGGGGCTGGTCTGGGGGCACTTACCTGGGAATCATAGAATAGTTTGGGTTGGAAGGCTATCTAGACCGACCCCCTACAATGAGCAGGGACATCATCAACTAGATCAGGTTACCCAGAGCCACATCCAGCCTGGCATTGAATGTCTCTAGGGATGGCACATCCACCACCTCTTTGGTCAACCTGTTCCTGTATTTTACCACCTTTGCTGTAAAGAGGTATATTGGGAGATGATGTGAAGCCAGGGGTGAGGTACAGGAGTGTTAGCCTGGGGCTGGAAGGGTCTGGAGAGCCAAGCATGGGGCAGAGCTGCCAGATCTTAGAAGGAAGAAAATGAAAGATGCAAAAATGGAAGATGTATAAGCAGAACACACATGAGACAAAGAAGAGTTTAGTATTAGCAGAGCAGAAGAGCATGGCCAGAGGAGCACAGAAGTCTGAAATAGGGAATAAAATCACCAAGAGGAATACATGGAATAACAGAAGTATATGGAGGTTAAAGTAGGAGAAGAGAGAGGGTACCTTTGCTGTAACAAATTTTATGTTTATTCTCCTTCTTCGGTATTTTTGAAGACTGCTGTTATCTTAATGGCTATCACTTCCTGACCTCACCTAGGGCTGCATGCCAGTGCAATGTTTTCATTTGATCTCCTCCAGAGAATCCTCTTAGAACCTGATCAGCAGAATAGTAGGGCAGCTGAAAATACCGTTTTGGCGCCATAGAGATGTGATGTGCCTGTCATAGTGGTGAACATGTCTATGGGTGTTCATTGAAAACGTGGTCTGTCTTTGAAGAGCCATAGAGCTCTTCACAGGTTAGTCATTACTGGGAGGGACAGCTGCCAGCATAGCAGAACAACGTGTGTTGCTGGCAAAATCCATGTGAACCCAGGCTACACAAGCAAGTAAAGGGTGGTGAATCGTTTGATGGCTTCCCATTCAGCAATAGTAATTGATTTTTGCATTGATTGGTGGGGGAAAGAGCCCTCTTAATATGAATAAAACTTTATACCAGGTATATACATCTTTGTTACTGTAGTGCTTTAAGGAATGCAAAAGCCATTGTGTAAATCAATATGAAATAGTAGTATAAACCGGGGATGCAACTCACTGTTCCTCAATTTTTATTAACTGAGGAGGAACTATCTATATCCTGTCTATATCCATGTATATTTTTCTTGTTGTAAGCAGAAATCACTAATATACTGATAGTACAGATTGCATGCACTGTGAGAAAAGGACACATTCAAAATGCTGACCTTGTCTTTGTTATAAGTAAACCAACAATTTGTCCTTTCTAGATTTCCTTTCCCCCTACTTGTGTTCTTTTGCAGATTCATCTGTTTTGCTCAGGGTTTGATGCACTTGTGGCAGGACATGGAAAGCAATGTAAAGCAGTATGATTTCTTTAGGGTAAGCCTAGGAAACCAGACATTTTCATTACAGAGGAAAAAAAATACCATGCTTCATCATCCCTGTAGTTTTGCACAGCAGAACAAATTTGACCTGTAGAAAGCAAGCAGATTTTGTCAGTTTATCTGAAACTATAATGGATGACACAGAAGTTCCCACCCAGGTTCACCTGTGGGTTCAGGGGGGGATCCCAGACTAGTTCCTGGCTCTCAAAAAGTCCAAACTCTTATGAACAAAATAGTTCTTCCTCTTTTTTTTTTTTCATACTTCCTCCATTGCCACTTCTGTCCAGAAGTGTGAAATTGCATTTCTTCATCCACTGGATGTCAGTGTTACACTACCACTGGGGTGCATTTCCAGGTGCTGGGAAAGGTTGGGCTTCTTTGGGGTGAGGACTTTTGGAAGATTTTTCCTCTTCAGTGAAGTAATGTGAAAGACCATTGAAGCTCGGGGGAACATACACTGCAGTATGAATGTACTTCCTTTGGCTTCGGCAGAAGCAGGCTGGGACCCTGCCTGTAAATGTCTTGAAGGATCAAACCTCACAGGGACTGCAGCCTGAGAGATGGACACACTTCAGTGTTGGGATCAGTTCCACAACCTTTGGACTATTCCAATCGCACCTCCGTGTGCTGTGAAAATACATTGCCTCTTTGTTTTTAAAATTAAGTTTACCTGTGGTACCAGAGAGACATATAAACCAGCAACTGACAGGGATACACAGTATGGAAAAGGACAGTGTGCATGGACTTCTCTAAATAAGGAGTGTGTCCAGCTGGGACAATTCTGAAAGCTGGAATGAGAGGGGACAAAACACTATAGAATTGCTTTCAGAGTTCACTATAGTGAACTACAAATATCAAAGCAGCAGCTTTAGTTGCTGCTTTGATATTCATAGTTGAAAGTCAGGGGGTTTAGATCTGATCCTGATTTATTATTTCCAGCAGTGCCATAATGTCTTTTTTTTGTAGGCATGTTAGGCTTTTTGAATTAATGTAGCTCAATGAACTCTGGATAGTTCATTGAGGTACATGGACACTAAAAGGTACTGATACTGAAAAGCAGCCTTTTCAATATTTACTGATACTGAAAAAAGACTAACCCTGCCTTTTGTCTGTTTCAAGGTTGTTCAACAGCTACTTCAGCTGCTTTAAGTAGCAGCTATCTAGTGGGCACAGAAAGTAACTGGTTAGTTACCTGCATTGCCATTAACATGGTTACTTCTTGGAAAGCCACAGTAAAATGTATGCTGATGCTGTTTATGTGCATTATATTGAAATGCTCTGGCATGAAATGTGCTGTTTAACATAGAGTATAGAGCTGTACTTTATCTGTGACTAAATGCAGACAGCACTGGAAAAGATGGCAGTTGTAAAAAGATGATTTGTACAAAAGTAATAGAAGAATTGATGTTCTCTTGTTATATATAAAGACAGACTGATTGGATTATTCTCTTGCTTATTTCTGTCCCCTGAAAGCTGTCTTTTTATCTGTCCTTTTCTAGAAGACTTCAGTATGTTTCAGCAGACATGACATCAAATACCAAAGGAATAAATCACGAATATTTGGAAACATTATGATACTGTTTAGCCTACCAATTATTCTTATTTAAAAGTACTTATCCTAATAACTACTTTCAGGAACAATATCTGCTAAGGGTTCAGCATTATCCATTCCCTCAACTGTGTGGTGAGAAGATTTCTCAACCATTCTCCTGCATCCTTTACACAGCTTTTCAGGGAACAAGCAAGAGAGAGGGGCAGGAATACTTCATATGCCTGGGAGCTGTAAAAATGGGGATAGGAAAAAAGGATTTGTATTTAAAATAGAGAAAAGGAATAGATTTCAACCCATTTTTTTTCTTTCTAGGTCACCTATGACAGCAGAGAACAAACAGAAAAGAGCAATTTGAAGAAAAAAGTAAAAAGAAAGTAATGAATACTAGAATGAAATGAAATAGCGGGAGAAAATGAGGGAGATAAATGTAAAGTGTCATTTTCACATTTGTAGGTTGGTCAGGTGTTTAGTGCCAACATTCCTGCTTTTCTTAAAAAGTAAAAAAGTATTTTTACTGACAGCTGGTGTTCAGGATCTGAGCTTCATGGCTCAGACAGACATCTCCACATCTATAACTGTTCTGAATATAATAGGCTTATTTTGACATAACCTACTTTTATGTGTCATACCCAGGAAAGACATGCAGTTGCAATAGAAACAAGAGCAGTTTATGCATGTCTTGGGCAAAGTGCTTAGCAGAAGTTTCAGTTTGTTGTGCTGTGATGCTCACAGAATACTGTTGGAAGGAAGAGGGAAGAAGAGATAGTTGTAAGCCCACAGCTGAAGGGAAGAAATTGCTAGTATGATGGCAGTGATTTTAAATGGAGAACAATTTATAATTGTATTTTGTTTTTTTTTTTCCTGGAGGCAAACTTAAAACAATGCTTCATTAACATTTTTGGAAGCTATTTTAAATATTGCCATTTTCAGCAAATCAATATTAACATGTGGTGGGGTTTTCTTAATGAAAAAAGGGCAATTATGAAAAATACTTTGAGTAGTATGGTATTTTTTACCCCAACAATCCTTTTTTTTTTTCCCCCGTCTCATTTTTTCACTCTGTTGGCAGAGGAAGATGCTTGCATTGTGTTTTCAGTGCTGAAAGTGAACCAGCATGCACACAGGAATTATTAGCTAGGACTGGAGCAGTTCTCCTGCGGGTAGAGGTCATGCAGCTCTTCAGACAAGATTTTATTTACCCTTTAACCTCCCCATTCAACAACTGGGTTAGAGCTATGATACTCGACATCAACAGCAGCCTGTGCAAAACTGTTTGGAGTCACCTTTAGCTGAACCTAAACAAAAACTGAAGTGTAGCTATGTGAAAGCAATCACAGTATTTTATTGTCACAGTTCCACCTTCATCATCAAGACAGCTCAGAATTTTACAGCTAGACATAGGATAACCGCTACAGGCACTTCCTCTATTTTCCAAGGTTTAGATCTAAGGCAGAGTTTTTATTTCTCCCAAGTTAGCCAGTTTCATGGTCAGTTCTCCTTTATGTACCGATTTACATCACCCAGCCCCATCAAAACGGAAGAATCAGGTTTGGAAGAAAGCAGAGGACTGGGTGTAACCTGCCAGCTCCTTCCCTGTGCCACAGGAGCTATGGGTGTATATATTCCCCTACACTTGCAAGAAGGGAATAAGGAACCTACATCTCATAATATCACACGTGGATAATCAATAGTGGGGAAAGCTCCCACCTGTCCTCCTATCCCAAACTCTTATCAGGACAGCAAGAGCATACAAATATTTTTCTTTCATTATTATTTTCTGGGAGTTGTAGTTGTACAGTAATTTAGGATGGCAGCTTACCAAGGCTTTGCTGTGGTTCTAATTAATTGGGTATGCTGTTTAATTTTTTAACTCAAGCTTTTTCCTCATATTCAAAAGCGCTCCCATTCTCCTTTATTATTAATGAGATCAAAGCAAGCTGGATGGCTGCCATTTCTCCTTAGTCTGTAGAATTGTGGCTGTCCATAGCAAAAAAGCACAGCACTTGTCAGCAGGACTGAAAGAACACCACCAGCACAGTGCTGTCCTTCTTTGGTCTGGTGAGCTGGAGACAGACAGCAGGACTAGCACTCTGCAAGAAAAACGTGATAAAACAAGGAGTGGGGCCTAGAGAGCAGGGGAAAATGGAAGTTACTGTAGGATTGGATGGTGGAGTGTGCAGAATGCTGGGCAGAAAACTTGGGGAGAGGGGACCAGTTCCTTTTTCTAGGGTGTGGGAAATTTTGCCTCCCTCAGGCAGCTCAGGTGGAAAAGAAAAACACACAAAGGTTGCTGTCAGTTTTGATTATAGAGACTTAGAGCTGCAATTTGACTGATCAAAATCCTACACTTTAGATGGTGGTTATATTATTCCCCCTTCACAGGCTTTTCTCCTGAAAATTTCCTAAACTGGTGTTTGATGGCGAAGCATGAGTTATAGTTCTGTATTAAACAAAAAACCAAGCCCCAAACCAAACAAAAACAACAACAACAACAAAAAACATCCCTGAGAGTGTTTACCTGGACTGCTATCTGACTGCGGTAGCTGAACCCAGGACATAGACACTTGCAAAAGGGCCAGAGTCAATCATGCCAGGATGCAAGGACAGAAAGAGTTAACTAGAGAAAGGAGCATCTTAAGAAAGGTGGAGGAGAAAACCAGTATAAAACTGTGATAGGTAAAAAAAAGTAGGGGGGAAAAAAAAAAGCTATTGAAAATCTCATTGCAAAGCAGAATGAGGATGGTGGTGGGGAAGATGTTATGTGCCAGGGAGTGGGAAGCTATATGGGAGGTTTCTTGAATCTAGGGCTAGCATTGCTCACAAAAGGGTGTATTTTATCTCACACAGAGCTCTCATCAGCTGCAGTCTTCTCTTTGCTCTTGCATCATTCCTGATCAGCTGCAGGTCCCTGGCAAAGACCTACCGCTGTGTGGAGAGGTAGAAAGGAGACCAACACCACAATGGCTATGGGCCCCAGGAGGAAGAAGTGTGCAGGAAAATGGCCAAGATCACCTCACGTGAGGTGGGGTGAGCCCAGAGGAAGGCAGCAGCAGCACAGCGTTCTGGTGACTGCCTCTGGCAGCTGCAGGAACAAAGAACAGCAAAGCTGGGTGGGCCACCCTCTTTCTTCTTTACTACCCAAACCTGACTATTTGCAAGCCCCATGACTCACTCTGTCCCAGCTCTGATTCTGCAATGTTTAGCAGCAGAATCAGATCAGGTTCTTGAGTACAGCTTCCTGTGTCACCTCCTTGGTGGAAATCTGCCAGCAGCTTCCCTGTGGGCTGCCACGGGCTCAGCTGCTGGGAGTTTGAGGTGGGGCTGTATGGGCAAAGCACTTAGGCTGACTCCTGGGAGCAGTCTTGGAGAAAGTGATAAATTGCGCCAGGAAAAGATGGAGGAAGACTCATTTGCTCAGGGGCTACAGCAGGATTTGGCTTACTGTACCATTTTCTTATTGCATGAGGAAGGTAAGGTAATAAAGACTCCAGTGGATTTCATCATGAGCAAACGGCCCATCTCAAAACACTGGGTTCTCTCAAAACACTGGGTTCTTTCTCCCTCACTTGGGAGAAAACAAGCAAGAATCCTGGGGTTTTCCTCCAAATCCTAACCTAAAGCATCTCCTAAATTGCTAGAGGAAAGTCAACAGTTTGTTGGGGCTTGTGCTCTGTTTTGTGCTGCTTTGTTTTTTCCCTGAAAGGGCAAAATGTTCTTCCTTTCATGACTGCTGTTCTGGATTCAAGGACCTTGCTGAAAAGAAAGCTTTTCCTTCTCAAGAGCCCTCAGCAGTTCAGGTCTAGTCTGTTTGCTGTCACTGCTTGGACCATGCTTGATTTCTGCTGCTGGATTCCTTACCATCATTAATGATTTTACAGAGCTTAAACTAACCTTTGTATCTATTGTAACCTATGGTCCTGTCTCCATTGAGTAGTGCTAGTGCACAAAGAGCACGGCAAATACATATTTAAGCTAGTCTTCCAAGATGTTCAAGACAAGGGCTGTGTTCAAGAAGACAGGGAGGCTGTGTTTATTAAAGGAGCCCAACTCCTCCGGAAGACCGCCTCATGCAATAATTGCTTTTGCAGTAATATTCAATGTAAAGACCCTACAGCATTTCCAAGGGCATCTTTGTGTTAACAAACATTGCTGTGCATGGCTGAATTCCCACTTACTTATGCCAAGCACTACTTAGGTGGACAATTTTGAAACAAGATGGAGCCTGCCTGGAACAGCACCCTCCTTTTGGCTGCAGGGTACAGCATCTGTGCTTGGCGCCTGTGCTCTCCTGGTGAGTCTGTCTCCTTGGATGCAAAGAGGAAGCTGTTGGTCATACTGTGCTGTCAGTAACTCCAGTGTAACTCCAGTGTAAATCCAGCGTAAACCCAGCATAACGACATTGGGTGCAGGGAAATTAATCTGGATTTGCAGAAGCGTAACTAGCTCTGCAGCTGAATTAGCATCTTTAAAAGTGGTTTGGAAATTGTGAGAAACCAGTGGAGACTCTTCCAACTTTTTCTTCCAGAAAACTTTAGATTTATTGAAATGCTGCAGTCATAAATAAAGAACAAAGGAAGTGAACGTATTGCATTATCCTCATTGTGAGAGGGCAATGGCAGATGCTTCGATAAACCAGGAGACAGGTCATTATTTCAGTGCAATGCCTCAATGTCTACGTATTGTACATGTCCAAAAAGTTATTTTTTAACTTCCTTCCTATGAGATTTATTAGACTGTGAAGGAGAATATCAAACAAGTGGTAGAATAATTTACCAAGTCCCAGAAAAGGTACTTTGGTGAATTGCCTTGCATTGCACTGAGGCAACGGACCAGGCAACCTAGTGGCCTTTTCCATTTCTAATGTCTATGATTATTACAGTTATACCTCAAGACACTAAACAGAGCTATTTTCTTCCTTTCAGTGCAGCAAAATGTTCCTAATGGCCATGCTAAATCAGAGCAATTGATCCTCCTGCAGATGTGTTGTGCACTTAGCAAGACAGCTATAAATGATCCCACTTTGTTTAGATTTGCTATTTTCTGTTTCTGTACTGCAAGTGCTCAGCACAAGAAGACTGCAAGCCAAAAGAAAGAATTTCTGGTAGGAGATTAAGGATAACTAAGGAAATGATTGCATGACCTATAAAGAGAGGTTCATAAATATTGCAACAATAAAACCAATAGCTCTTTCAAAGTTTAAATAGCTTTTCTTTTCAAACACTTGAGGTAAATGCCCTTTTCCTAAGGTTGTCTAACATCCACACCTTGAGATTTCACACCGAGTTTCACCAAATATACTGTAATTTCTCAGGGAGGCAGCTTTTAATTATCTTTCTTTGTGGAAGTGTCCCCTCCGCAGAAGTTAGTCCCCAGCCACCTGGAAATTCCTTATTGTTTTCTCTAGTGATGAAGTTTCAGAAAACCCAGAGCATAATAAAATAGCTCCTGCATGTCTTAAGCACAAAACAGCGCAAGAAGGGGCAAGTACAGTTCTGCCCTTTATAACCAAGCCTGCAGCACTTAGGCCTTTTCTTGTGTCCTAGGGGGAACCTCATACACAAGGGTCTTCCTACATCAACACTCAGGTATAACACGTATATTCTTCACAATCCCAAGAGTGCAATACTCCAGACCTGGGATGCTGCATCTCTGTAGACACAGACAGCTGACATTACTATCCCACACAAGCTGTTGGCATGCAAGACATAGCCTTTGTTTTTAATGCTTGGTATAGGATCCAGCTCTGGAGTAAGCAGTCTGCTCTCTCTTGTGTGCTCAGTTTTTTCTGCCCATTCTCCATCCTCCCGTTATACTGTACCCAGTTCAGGGGAGCCATAGGCTTATGTGTTCTACCAGTGTATCACAAGGATGCAGATCTTGCAGAAGGGTTCCCATTCCATTGTCACTCCATATTCTCGTGTTCATTCAGATCTTGTGTCTTAGCCTTTGGCTTGGGAATACTGGTTTGGGCACTTTTAAATAAAAGGGCACAACACCTGCCATAGTACAAAGGCTGGAGAGTCTTGATATTAGTGCTTTATCCTGCAGTCAGTCAGCTCTCAGTTCGATTGCAGAAAGCAATATCCTTCCTGTAACAGCCACTCCAGTTCAGTAAATCACATCGCTGAAGAAACATGGGTGTTCACTGAGCCCACAACAGGAATGTGCCAAATCCACCCCCAAGCCCATGCAAAATGCTGATCAGGCCACAGCCCGCTGGGGAAACATACTTTTCTTGCACACTGGAAATTTGCTCCTCAGAAGCATTTTTGCTTTAAGTTAAAAAAGCAAAAGACTCTATGAATACAGTCAGTACTTACAAATGCAAAGTATCCTTAACCTGACCTCTCAGATCCTTCCCTATGCTGCTCTATGTATATGCATTAGTGAGCTCTCATTTTTATGTTCTAGTTTTCGGCCTCTCTACAGTAGCTACAGTCCTTATTATTCATATGCTATAGTTTGCCTCTATGCTTTCTGCATGAATTCTTGTGGTTGTGTTTTGCTTGTTATGTGCAATTTCACACATCCAATGTCTATGAAATCACGGCTTTCAGCCCTCCCCATCATCCAGAAGCTGCTGCTTTCTACCTGAGACAAGCAGCAGAGCTGTTTTATGCCTGCAGTGACATATCTCAACATTTCAGAAAAAGAAAACAAACCCTAACAAGTCAGATGAAAAGGCAGAAGTTGATACTGCAGGCAGGCTGGCTGGAAAGGGAGAGAGCAGTATTAGAAACATCTTCAAAACTTGAGACATGGACACATTGTGTTACCAATTTAGGACACACTACCTACTCTGCCCCTAACTTCTTGCGCAGACACTTCTCAGCTGCTGTCCCTTCCTTCCCTGTCTTGCTGAAAAGCACGGCAAGCATAGCAAGTTTGTCCACACTGGGATGCCAAGGTGCTGTACATTACGCTGGCGTTTTCTGTACCCTAACTCCCCAGTCCACGTGCCCAGACTTGCAAGAAAGTTCAGAAATAGGTGTTCAAAGAGATAGGTAAACAACCTCCAGCCTTGGTGCTCTTCAAAGACAGTTCCTACAACTCAACTGACTGCATTTCCTAAGCACTGCTTATTAATGAGGATTCCCAAATTTCCATTTCTACAGCAGGCTAAGGACAGAGGACATAAGATCTAGGGACACAAAGAAGTCATTAATTCCTGGACTGCTCCCTGATTTTGCAAAAGCACAGACAAAAGTGTCAAAACCCAAGAGAAAAACAAGATATTAAAGACGCAGTGAAGCAAGGGGAAGGACAAGTTTATATTACTTTCTTGGAGAATCTCCCTAAAACAAGTGCAGAAGAAGGTACAAAGGGACGGTGGTGCTAATGGTATAACAAAAGAGGTTCAGGACCCACAGAGCACAGACATACTCTGTGAAAAGAGCTAGGATTAGACAGACTCCTCTTATACAGTACAAATGCAATTGCTATGTGGTTTTAAACACTGAAAGAAAGGCAAAGGTTTTGTTTACTGCAAGTGCTTTTTCATGTACCTTAACGCCCAGTGGTAAAATTGAGGCTGGATTTACTCTGAAACATGGTGAGGAATTTTAAAATAGGCTTTTGTGTACGCAAACAAAGGGAGCAGGAGAAACGAGCTTGGGAGTTACTTAAATGTCAAGGATTACGCTGTACCAGGTGAAACTGAAATGTAGCAGAGGGACTCAGTTTCACAAATGAAATGTCATTGCTGATAGGTACAAATTATGTAAGAAAGATGGAAAGGGAAACAGAGGTGGCACTTTGTCAGGTGCATGTATAGCTGCAGCAAGATACAGTTCAGTTAGAAAGAGAGTGGTAGTAAAAAAATGAAGAAAAACTGAAGTGGACATCTGCTACAGCCTACTCCAGCAACTGGAGGGCAGGAAGGAATTAGTCTCTCTTCAAGGTACTCAAAGCCACAGGATGCTGTACTTGTGGAGAATTTAGCTGCCCACTCATCTTTTAACAAGCACGGCCAACCATTGACCAGAGATGTTCATGTGTTACACTGAAACCTGCTCTAATTCAGTCAAGGTTCTTGACAAATAAACAAGAAAGAAACCCCAAGTGCAGGAACTGTAGCTGAGAAATTAAATGCAACATCAATAAACCAGCTATCTCAATGTAACATAGTAGAGTTTATTTGTTTGACTTAGAAAAGATTTCCAGTGTAACTCATTGGACACATATACATTAAATATACAAATGCACATCAAAGAAACCCAGAAGGCACAAATTCAGCCAAAGAGGCTCATTCAGAACCACTCATCGTTTCAGCCAGAAAGAAAGAACTGCAAACCACAGCTTCACTACTCTCTGTCCAAAACCAGGACCCATGTTTTTTCAGCCAGCCAAATGTAGGCCCCATGGTATGACAGCCAGATCAGCAAACCTGAGCTAACAAGCCAGAGTAAAGGAGACTGGCAGAACTGGTGTCTTCTTGGGATTATCCAAGATTAGGACACAGGTGCCAATTTTATTCCTTAAAATGACAATGGAACAATAAATGTCTCCCATCTTTCCCACCCCCTTGGGAGGACAGTGACTTGGTTGCAAGGGGTGGCGTCTTGGGCAAGGACCAAATGACAACTTGTTTGAAGACTGCTGTACTTCAGCCTCCACTAGAAGACTTCCAACAGAGTTCATAACCACTACTCCTTGTCCCTCTGCCCCCCAGCACCATCAACCACGTTTTATCTGAAGAGCAATAGAGATTCATATTACAGGTCACAGCCTCAGGTTTCTAGCACTCATCAAGAACCACAATTAGCAAGACTAGTCCAAATAAATGCGGTCATCTCACCCAGACTCCGATCTGTTGCCATAGGAGCAGCCAAATAGTCCAAGTTCAGCTGATCTTATCTTCAGGGACGAACAAGTTCCACCAGTCTCTGAAATATCTGCTCTGGATCAGCAAGGCTGCATGCATCCCCAAAGAGTCACACTGAGTTTAAGGAGCAGATTCATATCATGCAAGAAAGCAAGCTTGCTCTCTCAAATTAACTAATTAAGTAGTGCGTGATAAGCTTAAGGAGTTCTACTAACCCCTGGAGTCAAGGCATGAGACTGACTGCTGTGACAGGAAGGAATGTAAAAAACAACAGGTGAATGCTACCTTTCAGAACTGGTGTGGCGAAGAAGCAGAAGACAGAGAGACATGAGACAGATGAAACAGAGACTCAAACCAGATGAGAGAATCATTCTGGAAAGGAGATCCTGTTGGTTGATAAGGTTAAAGAAAAGCGTTCTCACATCCATCATAGGAAAGAGAAAGTAAAGCATGTTAATAAGTAAGCATAGAAGGAAGGGCAAGTGAAATCAGCCTCCTGGACTATTTCTGAAGTCACTTCAGTCCAGATGAAACAACAAAAAAAACAGAGAGAGGACTTCCTGGAAAACCTGTCCATATATCTCAACATGGTACTAATTAGTTAATTAACTTACTGCACAATTTAAAATAAATAAATACATTTAAAGTCTTGGAGAACAAGGAAGCACCAGATGATAATGTTCTCATCAGAGCAAGAAAAATGGAACAGTGTTGGCTAGATAAATTTCTGTCTGATCTCTGCAAACAAAGTGAAATAAATACCGGGAGAGAAAAGAAAAATCAAATCTCCCACACATTTGGAGAATAATGGGATTATGGCAAAATGAAGCCATTTTAGACAATCCTACAAGCATACAGTGAGTGGCTTTTGGCACATGAGCCACAGACCTGAAGCCAACAGGATAAGTCATGTATTAAATTACTTCCACAATCCAAGTGATGGTGTCATTTCCAACACCTCTTTTCTCTTATTACCAGGAACAATTTTATGAAACACTGCTGATAATAGGAGCTGACAGACCCAGCTGTAAAACTACAACTTGTTCCCAGAAGGCTATAGAGTAGTAAGCATTTAACCCACTGACAGCGGATGAGTATGTTTAAGAGAGGCCACAATACCTTTGGTGTTTGAGATTCTCAAGACATTCCACAGAGTAAACTCAGAGCAAAACAGACCTGCTTGCCATTCAAGTTAAATATACTTCCAGGAAAGGCAGTTAATCAATCAGTTGAATTTTATCCTCAACTACAGACAGCTGTTTCAGTGTAACAACCACTACTACAACACAGCACCTCCAAGAGTCTTTGGGACAGCTTGCTCTGTGTTGGGAGTGCAGCAGTTGCTTTTGCTGTGAATTCCGTGTGCAGTGAAAACCACAAATGCTTTCCCTAAACAAAAAGAAAACTAAACCTGTGTTTTTCTGATGTCTGGGTAGCTGTTTTTTTTTTTTTTGGCAAGCAGGAATGTTAGTTTTCAGGTGTCTACTTGCAATTAGGATCTATTTTTCTTAGGTATCACAAGAGGGCTTATATACAACAGCAGAGTATGTAATTTAGATGTCAAGAAAGCAGAGTGAAACATCAATCCGCACATTGAAGAAACAAAACCAACCCACTCTATTAGTGTGTAGAGCTGGAAAAGGGCCAGAAAACAAGAGAACAGAGGTGTCAGTCAGGTCCCATATAATGAAAAGCTATGTATACCGTGAACCTGCAACTTGGAAAAAGTGATGACTGAGGACGTATGACAGAGTTCTGTAAAATCACAAACGGCAAGGAGACAAGAAATAGGGATCATCAGGAAACCTCCTAAAACAGCCTGACGACAGTTCTTTTTCATACCATGTAATAAACTCAGGGTTCACTGCCACAGAACACTATGGAGGCCAAAAGCAGAAAAGGATTATTTAGAAAGGGCTTAAGTGCATTCATTAAGGCCAGGTCCAGAAGGAACTGCCAGTTCAGAAAGTCCATGGACTGCTGGAAAGGTGTCAGAGAAAGATCTCTGTATACAAGCTTTCTATTTTATGCTTCTGTGATCACCTGTTACTGGCCATTCCCAGAGACAGGATAGCAGATTAGATGGCCTTTTGTCTGACTGCATCCAGTGCTCCTCATGGACTAAAGCCCTTGATTTTGGCACGATTTAGAGTTTGGAAAGGTTAACTTAAAAAAAAAAAAAAAAAGAAAGAAATGTTTGAAAAGCTTGTATGCATCCTGTGCTTTCTCTTTCAGTCTTCAAAGATGTGCTCCTTAATCATTCAGCTTCCCTGAATGGTAGAGTGTTGCCGAATTAGCAACGAACAGGATTTTGTAACAACCACTCAAAGCTCCATTACTGCTCCCAGATCCTGCCCAGTCTTCCTTGTAAGGCATTTCTCCTGACCCAGTCTCAGCTGCAGGTTAAACATTCATTTTTTTCTCTTTACTACATTCTTGCTAAATTGCTTTGTTTGACTGCTATATACAGTTAAGATACTAATCTGTTGGCTTCCACTAGCTAAACCCTTCTCCCAGACCACTCATTTCTGTGTGGATAAGTGACAATGGGAATCTACAGGAAGACTCCTTGTGGACAAAGGATTACTACACTGTCTGTAAACATTCTTATTTCACTCAGAATTTGCCACTTGGATTGGAAGCCATCCAGCCAGTCAGACCAATACATTTCTGCAGTGCAGTAGAGTAAACAATGCAACACAGTCACTCTGAGTCTGTAGCTAGACAGACTGAAGTAGCAGCACAACTAAGTCAGAAAATCTCCTGCATTTATCTGGACACAGAGCAGGCTCTGAGACCAGTCATCACAGTTGGTTTTATGTATAAAATAAGTGTGCACGCAGACATATGGACTAATACATTCATCACTCTCATTTTAGGGACCAACCATCCAAAGTCTGTTCTTCACCCAATAAATGTGCTTTAATGGGGGGTGCCATGTGCATCCAAGACGATGCAGTGGCTTTACAGACCACTGTGTAAGGATATGGCTGTAGGTTCAAAAGCAATCAAGAGGTTACTGTTCCAGCTTGTTCAGTCTTCAGTTCTCCAGATAGCCTTTCCCAATCAAGATAACACACAGGTAGATTGTTTGTTTTTATCGCTTATAGTGGAGTTTGGACCCGCGTTACCTGGAATTAAAAGAAGTGAAAGTAAAGTTAATGTTAAGTAAATAAGGTCTGGATAAAATTTGGGCTCATGTTTCAAAACTCTCATGTTTTTTACTCTACACCTCATGTTAGACCTAGTATTTCTTACTACTGTGAAATGAAAGGACATTAAAGTAAGAGCAAATTCAAAGTATGCTATGGAGAAAACCACTGGAGAAGCATTTCCAGGCTTTGGCCTGTACTCAGGCCAGCTTCAGTCGTATTCTCACAACCCAGTTGGCACTCAAAAATAGTCTGGTCATGACATGGGTGGGAGATTTTCCAAAGGATGAGGTATGAAAAAAAAAAACTCAGGTCATCTCATCCATTTGATCCCCACACACATTCTCAGTAGAGGACTTTTCATGTTCTGTGTTAAACATCTCATGTACCAGTGTTTCTACCATTTCCTTTGCAGGGCAAATCCTGGGGCCCCAGGGTCTCTCACTTCAGTAGCAGAAGTACACTGCCCCAGTTTTTTATCATATTAGTTTTTTTTTCATTGCTCACTCTAGGGATTCCTTCTCCATGCTCCCAGCATCTGTACTTTTCAGTGCCTGCATCTCCCTCATTACAGCCAGTTGTTGGTCTGGATGCCCAGCATTGTTTCTTCAAGCACTGCAATAAAGTGTGTCTGCAGAGGCTTTTGCAAGTAAAGGAGCTCATCTGTGCTCTAAGCTCAGCAAGGCTTACATATACTATACCTTTCATAGATTCATAGAATAGTTAGGGCTTGCCTATAGCCCAGGGCAGTATGTACTGAGAGAGGCTGCCATATGGCTTGCAGTCACTCTGAACAGAGCAGATCCCACTCATGTATTTGTACAGAAGGAAGGTATATATCCATCTCCCAAGTAGCTGGAGCCAATGGCCATTATAGAGTGAGAACAGGGAGGGAAAACTGCCACAGGTCATGGTGACATGCTACTGAGAAGTCTCAACCTTGCCAAGATAAGGGAGCTGTCAACCCAAACACTGCCTCTGAACTGAGCTTCAAGTGAATCATTTTTCATGTCACTCGCTTGTGGGTCTTTGATCAATATTTTCCTCATCCATAGGAGATGGGGAAGATAATAGCTTTCTCCTCTCCCCCTCCTTCTTTCCACCTTCTTCCACACTGCAACTTCTTAATATCCACATGGAAGGCTGCACCACAACCTGCCCTCACTTTTGTGGCTGCTTTGCATGCTACTGCCTCCTCCCCACATCTCCCCATAGCATTCCTGTCCCCACTTTTGACCCACCCTGTATGTTACTACTGAGTTTATCATTACTCCTATTTCCGCACCGCCCCTGTTCCCTTCCCTGTGTGTTTCACATATAAGACCCTTATGTTTACTTTCAAAAGTGTCTGTGCTCCTCTCTGCTTAATCTTTACTCCCAACTCCTTTATTCTTCTCACTTTATACTTGTCTTCTGACCTTTTTCTACAGATCCCACTACAGTCAGAACAAACACACTCCTTGTATGCACCCAGCAACATTTTCTTCTTCCTCTATAGAAAAGAGGCTGAAAATTCCAATTACCACCTGTCCATGATCCCACTTCGGCTGAAAAACACCACTGATAACTAAGCAGCTATTTCTGCAGTGTAAATCCTATTTCTTATTGCAAGAAGCACCCAAAAGTGAAACACAAAATCCTGCTATTAAGTACATATGTTCAGCAACCAGTGGACATGAGGAGCGAAGGCCAACGTATGGATCAACTCAGGATAGCAGACCCTTCTGAATGAGCCCAATTTGCTTACTGCAGGGGAGAAAACAAGACAAAGAGCCAGCGCCTTCCAAAGGAATACAGCTTTCAAACCTTTGCAGTACTTCCCTGAAACTGCACACAGATGTCAGTGTCTTTGCTGATCACAGTCTGCCCAGCAGCAGCTTAAATTAACAAGATTCTGGTCAGGTTCAGAGCTGCTGCCGCTGCTGTGTTCCTAAGCAGGCAACAGTGAAATTCAAGAGTTGTGTCAATTTGATGATGTGGTTTAAGAAAACCGTGTGAAACAAAGCACAGTCTTTGTGCAGTGTGCCAGAACACCACCTCAGGATGTTAATTTGGACACTTATTCTGGGACACCACTGTCTGTAGCCCTTGTATTTTCCAGACTCAGAATTCTGACTTGTAGGTATCCTTTTCTAGCATGCAAATAGTCAGATTTTCAAACTATCACAGAACACTTTCATCACTTCCCAGTTCAGACTCTCTTCATCACCATTTTCTCTTACAAGACTGAACCTGACTTTTAGCCTACTTGAATAATGTCTTTCAATTACTCTGCAAACTGCTTGGGGTGTGGATCTGGTCTCTGTGCATTGCAAGGTGGGATGTGTCTCTGTGGTACTACAGAATTAATAGTGACTTTGGAGGATGTGTGCACAGGCAGGCCCACAGGGCTTAAGTGTGCTGTTTAATCTTTACGAAAGGTAAGGGCAGCTATTTCAAACTATGAAGCTTTGAATAATTGCATCCCAACCTGACTGCATACCAAGCACCTTCTCCTTCCTTCATTTCACTTCTTAGCTCCCTTCTGTCACCCAGACTACTATAGCACTGGTTTTTACTAACTTGCTTGAAGACAACTTAAACTTTTAAAACTAAGTCACTCCTACAGTTACACAAGAACAAAGTGCGTTCTATTTTTATATTGAAGCTGGAATTCTATTCATGCCCATGTTCAAGAATTTTTTATGAAATCCTAATGAAGCATGTGCTACTGATTGAGTAGCTGCAGGATCTTCTGGGTAACACATTTTTAAACTCTTTCTCATGAGCCTTCATCTTCCTAAGGTGCCCTTTGCCATCTCTACTCACATGCCGCTTTGGGACCATTAGTTTAAAGAAACTTTCACAAACAGTGCAACACCCAAGCGATGATCTTCCTTCAGCCTTTTACACCACCAGATGACCTAAGTCTACTTATACCAGACTTCAAAAGCTGTGGAGTCTCCCACCGCCACCATGAACAGGCATTCTCAGTTTGTCTGAAACAAAAAAATACCTGCATGGACTCCTTGGAAAGACTTATCAGTGGGAAGGTGGGTGTGCTGGACTTTCCCTACACCTGATCTCAGTTCTTCCCTCATCAGTACTGAAAGAGGTGTCAGCCTTCAGGAAGTGGCAATAATCAAACCCAAACAACATAGCATAATAGTGGCTTTGGGGATATGGTCCAGACCTAGCATCAGATTGTCTGGCACAGAACCACTGTGTTAAAAGGAATTAGGGACATCCCTGCTGCCCAGAGTGTGCAATGCCCCACAAGGGGCCCCACTAGAGACATCAGTCTCTTTCGTGCCTTAATCTGGGCCTAATTTTGTCATGGCACTGCAGGAATGGTGGGCTGTCTGCTTTAAAACAGCTGATAGAGAAACTCGGGGCACCTCTGATCCTGTAAAGTGCTGACAAATCAGAGATTTACGCAATACTCTACTTCTGTCACTAGAGGGTAGTGCAAGCCCTCAGGTCCACTCCTCAGAAACGGAATGCCTATACACCTCCCTATAGGTCTTAGATACTGTTTTTCCGGGCTCTGAGGAACGCGGCCCACCGGCACACACTGCCTGTGCTCAAAGCCGTCAAAGTGATTTGGAGAGAGGACTTTGGCCCACGGCTTCCTTCTGCCTCCCAAAATGCCAGACACAAATCTAAATAATCTTAAAAGAACAATCCATGCTCTCTAACAGTTCCTTTTTCTTGTGTTCCTGTGGCATTTTTGAGTCTGTACTTTGTTCCACCAGAAATATTTCCAAGGACCTAATCAATTGCTGCTGTTGACCTTCTCAATACCTTGCTTTTGGTTTTGGTCTCAGGAAAATGTCTTTTCATTTCACATCATGGCAGTCTCATGGGAATTCAGTCTCTCTGCGTCTGCATTTCACATTCATCAGAACGCAGAATGTCTCTGGGCAGACAAGTTGAGGAAAAGCTTTCTCCCTGGAACTAGTTTATTTTCCCGCTGGCACAGGATGTATGGACACCTACCACTGCTCATTGAGAGAGAAAGATAACCAGGCTGAAAAGTCTGTAGATTTACTTCATTGCCATAAAACATCTAAAACCTTGGAAAGTTAGCGATGAACCCATAAATTGGGAGACACCTTTATCATTTATGTCTTCAACCAGTCTTAGAAGGATGTACTGAAAATATCAATCACGCATTCTATGATTAGTAAAGAAAGAAAAGTTGAGATCTAGTACTACTCCATAGCTTCTACTTTCAAAACCTTCTCCCTTATTTTGGAAGGTGATGAAGGAGCAAAATAAAGATTTTCATCTTCTCCTCCACCCCTTGCCCTCTCACCTCAAAATAAAAGCATTTTCTCCCTTCTCCAGTTGTCACAGTAATCACATCCAACCAAACCCAAATGAGGAAAGGAAGGGTTACACTGAAAATGTACCTGCACCCTGCTAGCCATGACAATAGTGAACATAGGCCAGGCTCAATGGGCCTTTGAGCAACTGGCTCTGCTGGAAGCTATCTCTGTCCATGGCAGGGGGGGTTGGAACTAGACAATCTTCCAATCCAAACCATTCTAAGATACTGCTGCTGTTTATTAGGGCAGTGCACTTCCTGAACTGTACACACAACCTGTTTTACATAAGGAAACATTCACTCATTTCTCTCCCTTTGTCCCGTATCAACTTGCTAAGAAGTATGGGAAAACATTTACATGAGAAGTAACAACTTTACAATAAGACTGCCATTAAATTGCCTTCAACTTAAATTGCCTGTATCATTTGACTCAACTTCTACTCTTCTTTGATCCCACACATTTTAATGTAGAGGAAACAACACCTATCAGCCAGACTAAGAACAAGGGACACGGAGACAGAATATGCTGGTACCTGAGATGCCTCCAGTGCTCCGAACACTGGCACGGCCAATGCTGAGTTGCTCATATTCCAGTTTCATGTTCCCAAGATCTTCTCCTGAATGTCCTTCACTGGCGAAAGAGTTGGCCTCAATACTTGAGCCTGGAGACCGTTTGGCCTTGCGACTGAAAAGCCCACTGGCAAACCGTTTTCCTTGCTTTGAATTGACCTGTGAATCTTCTTTCTTCACATCACGGATAGACTCTCTGGATTTGGATTTATTTTTCAGGTCCATGTGGAGCCGGGACAACAGTTTCTGAGGGCTCCGATTCAGTTTGTTCAAGTTCTCCAGGGGTGGATCAATTTCTGGGAACTCTTGCTCCAATGTGACTAAGTCATTCAGAAACTGATTTAACCGTTTCTTTGATTCACTTGATTCCTCCTTTTCCATATTCCCCTTATTATCTTGTCTGTGTCGTGAAGCCCACAGCATCATATCACCCCGGGTTGCCCCTGCCACTAAGCCATACTTGGGGTTAATGAACTTCCGAGCCACAGTGGAGGAACGAAGGCCTGGCTTCCCGATTCCAAGAAGGAACGGGTTAGCAATACCCAGTTCCTTGTAGAAATTAACTTCCTCTGAGATGGCATAGAGCTCACGAAACTCAATGTCAAACATCTCCACGTGCTGTCCTGTCAAGACTAGCAGGATGTTTCTGTCAATGTGCGATGAACTCCATGTGAAGCTGAAAGTAGGAAACAGAACCAACATTATATTTCTGTGTGCCTTCTTGATCCAGCCCACTTAGCAACACCTAAGATACTACATAGGAATATGCAACATCGTGCCATTTGCCCGTATGTCCTTGCCAGGATGGGTCAGGATAGATACATGAGGCTTATTACTGCTCTTCATTAGGCATGCAGACTAGATCTGGAAGAAAAGGCCCTAAAACTCTGAAGGACAGTTTACCCTTTTTAAAAAGCAACACTGCATCCACAGGAGGAGCCTCCAGAATTGAAACCTCACTGAAGAGAACTGAACACAGTGGCTGGTGGGGAGTCCTTGCAGACCATCACCTGATCCAGTATGAAACTATCACTAGTCCACTGAAATGGTCAGCTAGCTTGGGCATGTTCTGTTCTCTAAGGAGCAGCTTGTGCTCTGTACCACCTTCTCTGTTGTCCCACCTCAGTTTTTACACACACCACACAGATTACAGAGGCTGGAATAAGAAAGGGAATGATAAAGAAAGAAGACTATTAAGCAAAGTTACAGGCCATTCTTTACACAAAGAATGTAGCCTTGCCTCATGCAAAAGTGACTCACCTGTACGATCCAGTGGCCACCTTTTCACCATCCACCATCAGAAATCGGGATGCCAATGTGCCTCTGATCTTCCCTGCTGGCATGTAGAACCCAACTCCTGTCACAGAACGTATACGGATATTCTAACAGGAGATGAAAAGACCAAATGTCACAATAAATAGGGAAGAGAATGATATAATTGCCAGCTCCAAGTCTTAACGTCACTCACATTATCTCACTACTTCTGGGACTACAGCTCATTTAGTATCATCCACCAGAAATCAGAAGGGTTGCAGAAAGAAAAGCATAGTGCTGTAAGACCTGTTGTCATCCCCTGCCAAAGCAAGTCACTCCCCTCCATCAGTTTATAGCCCTGTCCAATGGGTCAGCATCTTTGTAACCCTGCCTGCTGTCTTCAGCTATTCATTTTAGCCCACTGGCAAAACAATGCTTTCAAAATCAAGTAATCCTGCATCTCTAGTCCTATGCTGTAGCTCAGAAGGCCCAGCCCAGTTGAGGAGAATGATTCAGAGGAAGCTCTGAGTCATGTTGGCACTCTCTGAATCCCGATCCCTACTCCACAGGACACAGAAGCTCTTCTCCAGGTTACATTAGCAGGACTATAAAACCAAGGAAGTTTGCAACATCTTTGCAAAGGTGTAAAGCGCAGGGTTTCTTGGAGGGCACTGTATGAGACAGGTGTAGATTAAGTTCTCTTTGTGCTTGTGTTGTGATTCCCATAACACACAGCTTGACAAAGCCAGGCAAATTAGAAGACTGGGCAACTTAATTATTACAGAAGAGAGGACAAAACAATTCCATTGCTCAAAAGAGAAATGTTTCCTCTCTGATATAACAAAAGGAGAACCCTGACCTTACAACTTTGCTATAAGAACCCCAAATAGCCCAGATTCTTCACTATTCAACAGAGAGTGAAAAAAACACAGAACATTTTCTGAACAGAAGGAGTGGGGTACATCTACCAATGTCTGGAATACATCAGCAAAAATCTCTGAAGAGGATGAAGGAAAACCTTTTCATTAAGTGCATGGAAGCAGTTAGAAAAATATCTCTCCCCAAACCTCCTGTCTCACACCCTCTGGCCAGCAAACCTACGAGTAATAAAACAAAGCACTACCAGACACAGAGAAAAAGCACATTTAAGGTCACACAACTTTAGTCAACACATGTGTGCCTGCACTTACTGTAAGGATAGATTTGCATATATTGGGCCAAGCGTTATTCTGCTCGGGGGTCCTGGCTACATGCAGCTAATCTGCCAAAATGTCCAACATGAAACAACACCCCTTCCCCCAAAAAGCATTGTCAGTGTAAGTTTAGAGCAAATTATCTCGTCATTCTGACACACAAACATAGACCATTTTTTTCATTCGACCATCTGTTTCTGTAAGAATTCTTTTAACAATGAAAAGCTAAGAGGTATTGTGATCAGGAGTAATAAATCCAGGGTTGGGAGTCAGATAGTCCCAACTGTAATCACAGTTCTGACACTATTCACTGTGATGCTCTGGGAAAGCCAATTCACCTTTGCCTCATTCTTCCTCCATCTGTAGCAGGAGAATCATGAGGATTTGGCTAATGCTAGCACTACCTTGGATCCCACAAAGAGCTAAGTCCTAGGATAATAAACCTCACTGACAGCTTAAATATAGATAGGCTATAGAAATCAGTGCGCATAAATGAGTGATTATAAGAACACAGATGTCTTTCAAATAGCATTTTTCTGACTATAACTCTTACCTTTTGAATCTGCTCCTCTTCACCCCTTAAAATACAACAGTAGCAATACAAATTCTGACTAACAGTAACTGATGATACTACTATTTTGAAGTCATCTATTGCTTGATCTGTCTGGAGTCATGTGTGGGCATTAGCTAATTAACGCTCACAACACTGCTGAAAGTATTATTACCCTGTTTTAAAGATGAGGAGCCTGAGAGAAAAAAAGATGAAGTGATTTGCCCAAGGCCTAGCAGTGAGTCATATGTGTGGGATGCTGAATACAGGTTGGCTACAGCATCGGAGAAAGGGTGCCCCTTCCAGTATTTAGAACTAACATTTGTAGTTGGCTGCCTGACCACCTAAAATAATTACTTTCCTTGCTGAGTAAAGCTGAATGCTGGATTGGCCAAATCACGGAGTATTGATTGCAAGTGACAAGAAGGACTCTGTTTTTCGAATCAGTCAACACAGGGGTCCTGTACGTTTGTGAATCAAGAAATACCAGCCTCTGTGAGCAGAAAGTTTCTGAGCAGTAACAAGTGTGGATTTTATTGTGTTTGTATGTTACATCATCTTCTTTCAGTGGGAATAAAGCACACCTGAATTCCTGCAGTAACTGAACTACCTACAATACTTAGAAAGACACAGAGGGGATAGAATCAAACAGCTGAACACATAAACCTCCTTGAACAAAGCAGGCACAGGAGTGCATAAACACATCTTGAACTGCAGAAAACAAGCACAAAGTCGTATAAACATCAAGTCACTTAGGTTATTTGTATAATGTTTTCTGCCTGGAAGAAACATGGAGCATTTGTAGGTTGATATATCAAGCTGTACAGAGGAGGAACAAACCTGGGTCCATGTACTACAGACTATACAACCACAAAAGAGGAAAGACAAATATAAATGAGGTGATATTGCAGCTGTTTTGGGGAGTGTGTGGGGGACACTACTGTTACAGTAGTAATAAATATTTTGTGTGGATGACCAGAGAGTGCACTAGATAGAAGTGAGACCTCTAGATCTGTTATTCTTGCAGAAGCCTGCTTGAGATTTGTCATATCCTGCCTTATGGAAGCTGCAGCCTGAATTAAACATCTACATTTGCTTTACACAGGCTTGCACCATTCCTCATCACAAGCAGTGACTAACGTCTCCCTGGCAGCAACTTAATATGAATTAGTAACAGTCAAGCCTGACAGAGCATCCCAATACAAACAGTAAAGGAATCAGTCTTTCTTGCTTTATTGTCACACACTTTTAAAACTCACCCTAAATCCCTGGAAAGTTAAATTAGACCCAGTTTAGAAAGGCTGTGTTGTGATTGACACTTTATTATCACTGGATGGACCTGAGCATTAGTGCTTACAGCTGTGGGTGAGTTGGGAGGCTACTCAACACAGACATTAAAAGGAAGCATTTTAAGTACTTCCCAAAGGGAATTCTGTGTCTACTCCTCCTTTTAGAACAACTGCTGATATATATGATCTTTATTTCAAGTCGGCATGGATGGCATGACTGACTTCTAAACTAACAGATGTAAACCAGACAAAAGCAGTAGCCAATAGACAACAGTGATTGAACAGACCCTTACATTGACTGTGGTTTTCCACAATTTTTCCACAATTCCACACTAAATATGGTGATTCCCTTCCTACCATCCCTAGAAAAATCAGATCTCTTCAGTTAATAGAATTCATTGGGATAGCTCCTATCCTTCGTTTTCTTGTACTACTGCTTCACACTGTGTGTCTGCTGTAAACAGTTCTGAAAAAAGGCATGCTTGTCGACAAAATAGTGAAAACTTGCAGATATTGGAATCATAGAATCATAGAATAGTTAGGGTTGGAGAGGACCTTAAGATCATCTAGTTCCAAACCCCCTGCCATGGGCAGGGACACCTCACACTAAACCACGTCACTCAAGGCTCTGTCCAACCCCACCTTGAACACTGTCGGGGATGCAGCATTCACAACTTCCTTGGGCAACCCATTCCAATGCCTCACCACCCTTACAGTAGAAAACTTCCTCCTTATATCCAATCTAAACTTCCCCTGTTTAATTTGTACCCGTTACCCCTTGTCCTATCACTACAGTCCCTAATGAAGAATCCCTCCCCAGCATCCCTATAGGCCCCCTTCAGATACTGGAAGGCTGCTATGAGGTCTCCACGCAGCCTTCTCTTCTCCACACTGAACAGCCCCAACTGTCTCAGCCTGTCTTCATATGGGAGGTGCTCCGGTCCCCTGGTCATCCTTGTGGCCCTAATATATATAAATAGCGATAAGAAATTAAAAAAAAAAATATTAGGCAGAAGCTTTTCAAAGTTCCTGAAGTTAGGGCAGGAATTCCATACATGTTGGGAAAAAGAATGCAAAAATTAATGTGAAGGTGAACTTCCTGCAGGCAACTCATTCCCTAGGCTTGCTTGGAGCTCTAAGTGAACTCCCTGTCTTTGAGCAGGACTGTTACTGCAGTCTTGATTAACAGAAGCATGGGGAGAAAGAGAACTCATCTAAAAGATGGTGAGAACAGCCACCCTCAGCTCAACTAAAAGAGAATTTTTGTGGGACTATGAGTTTCGTATTTGAGTACTTTGATCCATCGTGATCTCCGAAGAACAGTCTTTTAGTGACTGACACTTTGTTATCACTGGACAGACCTGGGTCTAACAAGCATAACAAAAGTCTGGCAAACCATGTCCTGTAGGCTCAGGAAGCCACATGACTTAGACACACACAGGACACACTCTTACTATCAGCCCAGCTTGAATGGGCCAGTGGTTGAATCTCAGTGTTTGTTTAGTGATCTCGGGCCTCAGATAAACATTGAAGTTTTCTCATTTCATGCTTGGAGTCAGCAAAGAACTTTTTGTCTTAAGTTTTGTGAGGTAAAATCTTCCTATAGCAGTTTCCCTCCTGGGATACTGTCAGCAGATCATGATACTTTCCCATCCCAAAATTATATACTAGCCAGGAAATTTGTGAAAATGAAAACTGTATATAGATAAAGGGGCAAAATCCAGTGTTAACAGTAAATCTCCCTCTATTAGGATCATTGAAGTATTCACTCTGTGCTGGATAAACACAGCAATGGAAACAAAAGGGCAGGAATCAGTGAATGATCTGAGTATCTGGTGGTGACAGAAGACAGAATAAGCATCCTCGCCCTGCAGCAATGACAGCCTATGGTAGCATGTCATCTCTCTTCCACCTTCCCTGGGATCCTTTTCCCTGCATCTAAACTTTAAAGTAACATCCCATATTGCTATAAATTTCTGAGGAAAAGCCTGTATTGTCCAAGTATTCCAAAGAAATGGTAGGAAGGGCAGGAAGGATGTCCTCAACATGAAAAGGACATGGAACTGTTGGAACAAGTGCAGAGGAGGGCCATGAGGATGATCAGGGGATTGGAGCACCTCCCGTATGAAGACAGGCTGAGACAGTTGGGGCTGTTCAGCGTGGAGAAGAGAAGGCTGCATGGAGACCTCATAGCAGCCTTCCAGTATCTGAAGGGGGCCTACAGGGATGCTGGGGAG